>JAHWFP010072400.1:79407-91859 GCA_023313725.1 Lithobius niger | reverse complement strand
TCCCTCTATACGTGATACTTTACACCTTGGCTAAGCCTCGGAAGAACAAAGCTATCACCATAAATCACGTAGAGTGGGACCATTGTTGCAAAAATATGCAAATAACCACTACTTAATTGAGTTTTAAAAACTGAGTTGAGCAAAGAACATTCCCGCCAACAATGGCTTGTTATGCTATCACAATAATGTCTCAGTTACTAACAATGCAAATCGTTGTTGTACAAATATGTTCGGCAACAATGCGGTAACACTGTCGCTTTATTGCAACGTTCACTAATGGCTCGTTCACTAAAGATTCAACTCATCGTTGTACAAATATGTTAGACGATGGCGTTCGCCAACCATGCGGTAAGACTTTCCCTTTATTGCCCTCGTGGCTTCGCCACACGGGAAGTCTTACCTTATTGTTGCCGAGCGCCATCGTCTGATACTAAAACCTCACAAATTTATACCCAATTTGCTACACTATAAAAATGCTTGAACGAAGTCCAAAAACACACTATTCCACTGCCGAGCTGAATTTCCTGTTCTTTTTTTAAATACCAAAAAAGACGAACAACTAGCCAAGAATCAACACTTGGGCTCTGCACTAGCTGCTTAATAAAATCGTACCCTCACAACTCGAACACGATTTACTGTAACACGATTTATAAGATACTGAAAACCATCGGCCCTTAAAATCGATGAAACTCGTAAGAGTTCTTGCACAGTTCTTTAACACTTGTATTCACAGTTCTGTTTCACAGTTCCAGTCGCTTGATAATTCTTACTAGGTATATCAATTTCTGTGACGTCCTCAGGGAGTAGACGATTGAATTCAAGAATATCTCAAACCAATTTACTCCTTAATGCAAGGCTAGGGGTCCTTGCACCGAGAAACACATATTAGGCATTAAACCCAAGTTTTAGAAGCTTGGTCTAATCCTTGCAGAGTCCAGGTAGACAACCTTTCGAGTTGCCTGCCCGACACCATCTCCCTTCCCATGGCCCAGGCCCTCGTATTTATACGTGGGGCAGAACAATAGAAGTAGCCTGAGGCTTTACATTGCGTAACCGCTAACAGGTAAGAGCCGGCTCTAACTGGTTCGAACAATAGAGTAGCCTCGTTCCCGGCTGTTGGCTTTCGGGCAAGTTCCGGTGTAGACGGAAGTTGACTGGTCGCCAAGCAGCTTATGTAACTGCAAGGTGCACCATGTGCGTTCACACAAGGTGCGCCCTGCTATTCGTAAATAGCGTGTTACATCTCCCCCCCCCCTAAGTTTTCGCTTGGGGAAAGGGAGACCTACCTTATGTATTACCGTGAGTCTATGAAAATGATGAGTTTGCAACTCTAGCTGATTCAGTACACTCTAGCGTATGATCAAAAACCCCATACTGTACGGATGCGACACCTGTTGCCAGATGCCTGAAATAAACTTAATTCGTCTCGAAAACCGAAACCCGAAATCGAAACTTTGATCGCGCGAGCAACTCTTAACCCAGAAACACAGTTAAGTGCGGAGCTGTTTCCTTCCTTGACTGAAGCTCACGCTTGTATCCAACACTTGAATTAGATGTTTCTACTCAAGGCCCGCTGAGATAGTAGCTGCGCAGCGCTACTGATTAATTGCTAAGCCAAACTACAAAAAAACATTGTTTGTGTTTATAATTCGTCGTTACGACTTTTTTTCTTCTGTGCGAACATGTAGCTTCCTTGAGCATATTCTGTAGCCAAATTCAATCTGTGATTGACAAGAACTAATTAACTCTTTGAAAATGGGAACAATGTGAACGGCTTGAAAATGCATTAAAAAGTCAACTGTGTAAAAGTTTCAGTGTATCTAGTGGTGTAAGGGACGAGTCATTATTTATCGCTGGGGAGGCGAGGGGGGAGGGGAAATTAGGGGGGGTCATTATTTAAGACCCTCTCGACGGGGGGGGGCTTCAGGTGCCGTCAAGAGGGGGGGGGGTCAAAAGCACACTGATCAACTGGAAGAAAAAGTCATTTTTGGACCTTAAAAATGGCACTTTTAGAATCAAAATTTCTAAAAACACCTCAGCTTCTGGGACCCCCATGATGTGAATGTTGCAAGGTTTTGACGCTATTATTACCGTTTCTGCAAGTCTACTTTTTACAAAACACTTTCTAGAAAAGCCTTGGCACCTGGTTCCTTGGCTTATTCTTTGGTCTTTTAGGTGCTGACTATGTTGCGGATGCTGGCATTCAAACGTGTTCGTGTTAAGTGTGTTCAACATACTTACTGTATGAATCTCGACAGGAGATGGGTGTATAAGGAACATTTTATAGAACATTTTTAAACCAACATGTCTTTTCGTTAAAAACGAGACCGTTTTTAACCAACTAACGGTAACTATCGGTTTGGAGAGCTATATACTTGCTTATTTTGGCTACAACACTAATTTTGGCTGCAGGAATCATCTGCAGATGGTCTCAATGGATATACGAAAAGCGCACATTTTTCGGGGGGGGGCATCGAACATTTGTTAGTTACATTTTCATTTCTTCCGTCCCCGGTCCCCTCCCCCTCCGGCCATAAATAATGACCGGTCCCTAAGTACATGTCTTTGCCGTCCATTCGTGTTCTATACTATGAGAAGATATTGCACAGAGGCAGCTATGGTTGGCCACAGTGTTCACGGTTCACTCCAGCTGTAATTTTGTGTGTCATTTTAGTGTGGATGCATTCTTGAGATGTGTATAGGTGATTGCTCTAAGGTACAATTCTAAAGAAGGTCACGTTCGTGGTTATGTAATTCCATCCTGGCTCGTGCCACAGTAATGAGCTGGTACTGTAAGTAACAGACTTTCACGTGACACTTTAATGTTAAAAGTTGCGTGAGAATTAACATTGTGTATGAAGCCCCTACCTCCAATAGAGAAGACATTATAGGATACCGTTATAGTGATGTTATTTTATTCGTGACGAACTGATAGAGACTTTCACGAAATTGCTAATTGTCCATAAAGCAGAAAGTGGTAAAAGATGACTGTGTTGCTCTACAAAGCATAATTATAATATAAAGCTCAAGGTGGGGGCGACACAGCTTGCTGCACGGTAATTGCCGGGATCTAATTCAAAATTAAGATTAAAAAAAATACCCCGGGTTCAGAACGACCCTGCCTGGTTTGCTCCGGTGAAAATGGGTTTAAACATATTTTTTTTAAGCTGTGCCTTGATTATTTAATGTATTTACGCAATTTATAAGAATTTGTATGCTTGATAACGGCACTGACTAGTTGAGACGAAACGACACATTTTACCTTGTGGCTTACTTGGTGCTTTACATGTTCATGTGCTCAGGGCCGTATTTAGACCTTGGGAGGCCCGGGGCACTTCAGGTTTGGTTGGCCCCTCTAACGCAGAAAATAAAATACACTAATTCACCAAATTTATACAATTTACATATAAATTTCCGGAAACTAATAGCTTACGTCTATAGAGGTATAGCAGAAGTAGAAAAAGATGCATGGTGAACCTCGCCCTACACTTTAGTTTCATTTAGGAGGTTTCTGATTGGTCCAAACGCATTAGGAAGGCTCTATGATGATTGAAGGAACCTGATGATTGAAAGAACCTCGGGAGATAAAAATTCAGGAAAATAATACGTTTTTAAAAAAGCTTCACGTGGCTAATCAGTTTCTGGCAATTACATCTTTCTTAGGTATTTACAATTGTTTATTGGTCAAAAATTAGTTTCGAGGCAAAGTGACGTAACTTTATAGGCTGGCGTGAGAGAGCCTCACTGAGGCTAGTGCTTCCCTGCAACGCGCGAGCCGACTTACATGATGTCACATCCATAATTTTAAAATTGGAATTTTATAGGAAAAAAAACTTCGTTCCACATCCTTACTGTAACAACTTGTTTTGTCGAAGCCTAACTTCGTTATATGCTTTATATACCTCTGACAGTGAGGTTTTTTAATTGTATAAAGGGGGCCCCTTTGGTTGGGGGCCTGGGGCAATTGCTCCCTTTGCCCCCTCCCTCTATAAATCCGGCCCTGCATGTGGTTTTGCTTTTCGATGCGTTAAGCAGCACACGGTGTCAAAGCAAACTCCTACTCTTTCATCTTGAAGGAAACGGAGCGTGCAAGCAGTCATAAAACCCCCCTTAGGGCCATATTCATAATGACGGTTCAGCTTGAGTTATGCATGAGCTCGAGCTCAGCTTAGTAATTTGATATTCATAATGACACCATAGCATGAGCTGAGCACGGACTTAGGCTTCACTGTGAGAACGACTTTGCAAAGTTTGAGCCTCGCTTACTTCGTATTCATAATGGCAAAGCCAAGTCGTGGCTCATGCTCAAAAAGTGAGTCGACTCAAGAAATCCTAAGCCTGGTCGGAGTCAGCTACTCTGCATAACTTCCATTTGGCTGCACGACCTAAAGCTTTCGACGCGTAGCGTTTTTTTTTTACCGTTCCGAAATCGATTCGTTTAGGGACTTCCCTGGTTAGGGGCGGGGTAATTGCTTAATATTTGAATAAATAAAAAATCTGGACAATCCTCTAAACGGAATATCATATAATGGAAAATCACCTAAACGGAATATCGTATAATACGATTATGGTATAATGGATAAACGACTGGACAATAATATACCTGCGGTTTCTGATGTGTGCGAGTGAGGCTGCGCGAGCGAGGCATGGACATTTAAACGATTTTTCATTATACCAATTTCGTGTTAGACGATTTTCCATTATACTGTATACGTTCTTCCAGTTAGACGATTACCCCTCGCCCCGTTAGGGACAGCTTAAGGCCCATGTGATTCCGGCAGATGATAAGGGTGCCGGCCCATGGGCCCATGAAGGGATTGAAAAGGGTGGGGGCAAATGAAATCTTGTATACGATTTTATAAAAAATTGTATAAAAAAATTGAAATTAAAAAGTACACATATTTGTATACCCGCCGTGTAAAAAATTTTAAGGTAGTAGTCGCGTGTATGACAGCAATAATATGCGGGGGGGGGGGGTAAAACCGAAAGGACGTAAAAAATACAATAGGGGGGGGGGAGGCGGTCCAGAGATACAGCTCGCCAAGAAACTGTTTACTATTTACAGCTTGCGTGCTTCCCAGCATTTTTTTCCCGTTATCTTGTGGCTCAGGTTATTGCTGTCATGGCAATGGTATGATGGTTTGCAGCAATTCAGCTGACGACGTATTTGTTCAATGGGTCACTGTATGCGCCCACAGACTTTCAAATGGGAGAGGGGAGCATCCTTCGGAAAGAAGACCAATGATCATTAAAAGTACACAAAGAGCAACATTTTCAGTAATGTGCAGACACCATTCCCAATGTATTCCAAAAAAAGGTCTAAAACAACAGTTTTCCCAAGTTAAAAAAAAAATAACTTGAAATGGCCAGGCGATATTGAACGAACTGGGGACCCAGGAATCAGTATTTTAATCCTTGAATAGCTTTTGTAATGGCTTATCTGTATTTACCGAAAGGGCATCCAAAAGTAGGGGCCAGGGGAGGGCGGGGGGGGGGGGGCAGTGACCCAAGTGCCCCAATGTGTCCATTTCTTGTCACTTCCGACCCGGTTCAACAAAACTTCTACTTCTGTATCTAGCATGTTTAGTTGTTCAGTAGGGAGACCTAATCCAAGGTTTTACACACTCATAAACTGAAAAAAAACTACACTTAATTTAGATTAAATTTAGGCAAACTGATTTTACCAAATTCGGGGTAAAAATTAAAACATTCAACAGAAGTACGTTTTCTGCCGATCGTGGCTTGTATAGATTTACAATTGTCTAACATTAGGTTAGGTTGTGATTTGTTCCTTGAAACAAGCCAACTTGTGAAGCTGGTTTCACTAAATTCTGGTTTTTCGGACATGGACAAACTGTTTCTTACATCGCCATCTGAAGAGCTGCGTTTTAATTTTACCTGAACACCATGACGACGCTGTAGCCAATCGTGAATTGTTGGGGCGTGGTCAGTTTCCACTTGCTGCTGTGGTACATGACGTCGGCTAGAGGAATTTTTAATGAGTTCCTTCTCATCCAAAAGTTTTGCCTGTGAGGGCTGAACGACGATAGGTTGCCGTTGGGGGGTCTTTTGTGGCTTGACCAATCCCTCAGGATGTGGGGGGTCACTCCCGTGGCTACGGGCGTGGGTTTGTTTACGTTTGTGCGAGCGTCTCTTAGATTGACACGTGCCTTTGTCTGCATTATCAGACTTTGTCGGGGGCGTTGCCACACGATCGGGGTCGAGGGCAGTTTCACGTGGCTTGTGCTTCGGTTCGCGCAAAAGGTTTAATGCATTAATTCCGTTTACGCCCAGTAAGATTTCGAAAATAGAACTGGCTGCTGACGAGACACAAGCTACTGTTTTTAACACTGTACCGTCAGTTAATTTTAAACGTAAGTTAACCTGCGGTAATACTACTATATCACTGTTTAGGATAGTCTGGCACCTGACTGTTTGTTTTAAGCGTGGCCACTTTCTGGCCAATTTAGAGCTGACAACATTTACACAACTGCCGGAATCGCAAAGAATATTAATCTTACGTTGACCTACGAAACCATTTACGGTACTAGACTGTAAAATTTCCCTGGCATTTTTACCTACAAGAAAACATGCATTAGCTTGCTCTGGGGGGTTTTGGTTAAGTTTGGGGCATCGATTACGCAGGTGCAAAAACGATCCGCATTCATAGCACGATCTACCGTTAGGTTAATAAAGTTAGATTTTACACTGTCGCTACCATCAGCGTTAGCATCTAGGCTAGTTACGCTGTCACTGTTATTATTCTTAGTCCCAACCGGGTTAGCTAAGGAATTATGGTTTTGTTTACCATCTCTAGAGTTGGAGGAAGCTTTAGAAGCTTGACTACCTGAATGAGTGCTAGCTTGCACTTTGCCACTTTTGCTAGAAAAATCTGCAGAGATTTGTTTATTGCGAGTTGTAAACTCGTCACAAAGTTTTGCTGCCTCGGCCAACGTCCCAGTTTTAATTTGATCGGGAAGCCATTTGCGGAGCGCAATTCGGCAGGCTTTCGTGAATTGTTCGAGTAGAATTAAATTCACTAGTTGGTCATAGCTTTTATTTACTTTAGCTAGTGAGACCCAACGGGAAAACAAGGTTTCCAGATTGAAAGCATTATCGTGGAATAATTACTCAGGCAATTTTTCTAGGGAACGAAACTGGGATTGCACCGACTCTTTAGTTTGTACAAACCTGTCAAGAAGTTTTGTCTTAACAATTTCATAGTCATGCATGTCAGCATCTTGGAGCTGATCACACACTTGGATTAATACTGAACCTAAAAGAGGTTGTAAGCCTACCACCCATACCTCTTTGGGAATTTTCTGCGTTAACATAGTTCTCTCGTAAATTTTAAGGAAACTGTTAATTTCTGAGTCGGACGTCCATCTATTCACTAAACGTACAACATCGGCAATTTTGCCTGGTTTGCTTACTGGATCTCGTTGAGGGATCTGGTTTGCTGTACCACTTGTGTGGCCAGAACTAACACTAAGATTAGCAGCTGTTAGCCTAGCTAGTTTAATCTGCTTATCAAGCTTTAGTAGCTCTTTGAGCGCTAGAGCGTTCTCTAATTTGCGCTTCACGGTCACGTATTTGTGCCTCTTGATCGGTTAAAGCAAGTTCATGTGCTCTACGTTTGTCACCTTCGGCAATTTTTAAAGCTTCTAACTTTAATTCTTCTGCCTTTAAGAATAGTTCATTCGCCTTTAAAGCATTTTCTTTCTTAATTTGAATGGCTAAGTCTCTTCGGTCAATAGCACTCTCTAGAGTGTCGGCAAGTTCAGTTAATGAAATTTTATCATTTTCAACTGCATCACGTAAATTTTTAAGTGATATTTGTTTAGAGTCACTTGCTGCTAAACTTAAGTCCAAACAGGCTTTCTTAAGCTCTTTGTTTTTAAGACCTTCTACAATTTCGTCGAAAGTAGCCATTTCGGGAAATTTTTAACCTTACGTTCAAAAATACAGCTTGTATAAATGAAATACGGGATTAAATTGCAGCCGCAAATTAATTTTAATTTTACGTTAAGACTGAGCACGAATTTAACCGTTTCTCATCCTAATCCAGTAAGCTTTAGCAATGGAAAACACTTTTTAACGACCCCTAGCTTTGGTGTATAAATAATTAAAATACATAAATGTTTCTAACTACAACACTAGGCTTGGCAGGCCAAAGCATATCCTATGCACACTTACCCAGAAAACACAATCACTGTGTGGTCAGTCTATCAACATCAGGAAGAGTTGTTCATCTGTAGTAGCATGGCAGGGGGGAAACGCTTGACTGAACAGCACCTGTTCATCCCACCACTGCCACCAGATTGTAGCGGCCGAAGCTACGTTTCTCAAGGTGCTTGTAACTTCTCCGACATCAATGTGGTTTTGACCTCTAAACTTCTAGTTCGGTGGCGGTTTTTACTTTTACGGAAAACAGCACACGTATGCTACTGGCCCAGCATGGGTAACAGAGAGTCATTTGTCCTAACTGTAGGCTAACTAGATAACTTTAAAGGGGGGTATTCGCTGCTATCAGGTGGGTGTTTCTAAATGCAGCTCTAAGTTTAATTATTAATTGGTTTTCTTAAGAACTATAACTTCTACATTTAGTCTAACTACCAGAAAAACAGGCGTTTTACAAACTCAGTGGTTTATTAAAAGGCAAATAAATATAAACAATTACATTTAAAATCAACTAGTGTCAGAACAAGAAAGCTTTAAATAAAAAGCACGGCGATTTTTACAACAGGAAAAATCAACAAGAATTTACATTAAATTCAACTCATACTTCAACAACAAGATGAAGAGTAAAACTACAATTTCGATTAGAAAATGTTTGTGGGACCTCGGGAACCCGTTATAACATGCAAACCGCGGGAATTACATGAAATAAATCTATTTGTTGCAAACCGCGGGAATTACACACAAATAGTCAAGACTATGTTTCTTTAAGTCCGACCTAAGATCAAATCTTCAAATCTGTAGATCTTTAGTATCTAGGGAAGCACCCGAAAAATACGTCGTCTAAATGCAGATTTAGTGTTTAGATTAAGTTCATAATAATAAACAAGGGAAAAAAGCTGGTTTTAGAAAGGGACCGTGAACCCTGATGTTATGGCGATGGGGGCCTAGAATGCCGACTATGGCTCCACCTCCATAATTCCCTCAAAGATTAAGGTTAGGTTAAGTTTAAAACTAAAATTTCGAATGGGGTTTCCAAAATTAAATTTTCTAAACTAACACTAGTCTAATACGAACCAACTACCTTTGCCCGGCATGGCAACATTCGGACGGGACATCTCCTATACCGACTGGCGTAGTCACCTCTGGCTTTGAGATCTGCTGAGCGTGTGCTAACGATTGCCTCCTGGGGCTGGGGTTATATACACGTTACCGGAAGTTGGCGCGGACGCCGAGGATAGCTACGGAGGTCTGATTGGCTGAGGGCCTAGAGAACAATAGAAAAGTCGGCAGCGCAAAGGATTTTTCGCTTGGGGCCTTCTGAAGGAATAACTACGGGCGGCGTGATAATGAGTTATACTCATTGTTTGGAACGTGAATAAGGCCTTTAATTACTACGGATTGTTTTCTTATTTGACCACGATGTTAAGCATCGCGACTATTGAAGGAATGATTTGAATAAATTTGATTATTAACATTGGGGAGCCAGGTTTACTTTGGGAAATTGAAAGCCAAGTCAGTTTTGCTAGGAACAACTACGGAAAATTAGAAAAGACGTGTACGTAACATAAAATGTTGCCAGAGCTCCGGTAGTTGGGATGGCAAAAGATCTAGTTAAAAGATTATTACAAAATAAAAGTTATGGTTACCAGCAAATGCTAAAACGCATTTTAAATAGTTGGGTAACATTTATAGACGTAAAATTAGGATTTTTGCATGTCGGACATTTCTCAAGTGCATCTTAGATCGTCACCTTAAATCTACTTAAGAAATATCAAAACAAAGTATCTGTACAATTATTTTGGGAGGTTAAGTACCTTCGTAGTGGAAGCTCCTCCCCTACAAACACTAAACTAATGTTTTCGGCTTCATGCCTAAGTGAAAATGAAAGCATATACAAGTTTTTACCAGTGGCGAAAATGGCGTCTCGTGCGCTACGATGATTTTACGGCATCGGTTTCGTGCGTTTTTCTTAAGGATGCTGCAAAAGTTCTAGAAGGAATTTTCGTGTTCCGTTTGCGGGGGAAAACAGATAAAGTTCGTGGCTATTACGAGCTGTTTAGATGAGACGGATTGGTCCATTTTCTTGGAAGATATAGGCGTTTGAATTTCGGGGTTTTTCACGGCCGAGGCGCCGAGAAAAAAAAAGTGTTCGTTGCCGTAAACGAAGTTTTCCCTCAGGTTGTTGATGGTTTGAGTTAAGGTATCCTCTCAAATCGGGTGAAGAACTCAGGCCTTCTTTACAGTGCAAGCTCTATCCCCACATGCATTCTAAAAAATATGTCTAAATATAGCTATTCTAAAAAAAAAAAATTAGATGGCCGGGCCATATTGAACTTGTAACCCTAAAATCAGTATTTTAACCCTTGAATAGACTTTGTCATGGCTTATCTTTATTTACTGAAAGAGCATAAGGGGCAGGGGGTGGGGGGGGGGGATGACCCAAATGCCCCAATGTGCGGGCTTCCCTTTCTTGTCAGTTGCGACCTGGTTCAGCAAAACAGATATTTGGTCTTAGCTTCGAGTTTCATCACACGTTTCTTTTTAGAATAAATTCTTGTTAAATATCAATGGTTTGTTTTCAAAATTATAAAAATGAAATCTATGTAAAGTCAGTAATTGTATTGTATGCTCTTTTGTATTACTAAAAAACAAGTTCACAAGTGTAAACTTCGTACATTTTTTTTTTCTTTCTAAGTATTTTTATTATTATTATGACTTTTTCCCCCATTATTTGTCTGTTTGTGTATTTTTGTTTCCATGGATCTGTCAAAGCTGTGCTTTGCTAGGTGTGAGCTTGGTTCAAACTCACGCCAAAGCTTTACTTTGCTAAGTCTGAGCCTGGATTTCATTATGTATACCAAAGTTAGTCTGATCTCGACTCAGGCTTCGCCCTAACTTAGCAAAGTACCAGCTCAGACATTGAGTTCAGCCGTCATTATGAATTTGGCCCTAGGGTAAAACGTTTTGTAATGGGCATGCGACAAGACATAAGGCGTCTTTGCATATACGTTCGATGCGGTGTGCGGCCGGCCTTACCCTTGCGTCTAGTTCTGGCTTCTGTAGATCTTATGTTTTATCACCTGTTAGTTGGTTTAAACAGGAGTGTTCGTTGAAATTAACACGTATAAGGTCAAGTTTTGTTTTCTTAATGATTTTTTGCCATATCTGCTCTGTAATTTAAATGGACTGTCCCATTTTGTTGTTTATCAAGCTTTAGTGTTCCCTTTTGTTAGCTAATCGCCACTTGTGCAGTTCAAAATATTTAAATACGAAAACAATTATTTAAGTTTTAGGCGATCAAATAAACGCAGTCATTCGTGGATCGATTGATCTGCGTCTGATCATCTCCGAAAAATAAGCTTCATTTTTTTTCCTGTTTAAATATTTTACAATGCTACCAGTGGCGATTTACTACGAGACTGTGTCCGGGGGAAAGGGTCAATTCCCGCCAAACATGTTTTCTGTGCCCAGCAATTCGCCCCCCCCCCCCTTCCAGAGAGAAATTTCTGCCAAATGAATCGTTGGTACGAACGCAAGTATTATGAGTGCACAAGCGAATTTTGTCTGATCGAGCGCACCCTAATTTAATTTAATTTAATTTAATCAACACATTTGTCGTCATTGTCCTTAAACTTTGACGATACATACAATAAATCCATACAGTAAATATAAGCAAAAACAGTTACATAAACAGTTAGGACTGTAGGCATAACTATTATAAAAATAATAAAGAAAAAACAAATATTTAACAATATATAACTATAAAGGAATAACAAGAACCAACTTCTCTCCAAGCCCTTAGCCATCCCAGAAGACCCAAGAACAATTTACAACAACAATTAGGTCCAGACCCAAAACAATTCAATTCAATTACACCGAAAATCCTCAGGAGTGCACTCATCCAGTTTACATTTAAATAATAATATCGAACCCGCATCAACAACCTCTTTAGGTAGCTTATTCCAGAAGGCAATAGCCCTATTAGCAAATGTATGTCTAGTGGCATTATAATGGGGGTTACCAACTTTTAATTTGAAATTATGACCCCTAGTGTTAAACGGAGATAAACCCCGTACAAAAAATTCATCGTTAACCTTGGGAAGAAAGCCACGAATGACTTTGAACATATAAATCAGACAACCTCTGAGTCGGCGCCAACGAAGAGAAGGAAGCAGTAAATACCTTAATCTTTCATAATACCCCAAATGATACAGTGACTTAATATTTTTTTGTAAACC
Organism: Lithobius niger; assembly: GCA_023313725.1. Taxonomy (NCBI): domain Eukaryota; kingdom Metazoa; phylum Arthropoda; class Chilopoda; order Lithobiomorpha; family Lithobiidae; genus Lithobius; species Lithobius niger. Next base: position 79,440 of record JAHWFP010072400.1, on the reverse strand, counting down.
TTCGTTGCACACTTTCAATACTAATATCATCTT
>JAHWFP010072400.1:0-67013 GCA_023313725.1 Lithobius niger | reverse complement strand
TCCAAGTGAGGGCAAAGAGTACATTAATGATTTCTGCCCAGTGCTCTGCAATAATAATTGCTCTGCCGACTAGAATATTGCAGTCACATCAAAATTGGGTTCAAAAGGCCCTGGTCGGTGTTAATACCTACATTTTAAGCTATATAAATTGAAAATCGGTTCATTGGTTCGGTCTCTAGGTGAGAGCAAAAGTTTTAGCCCATTTGGCTTTCCGTGTCAAGAATATTGTAGTTGTATTAAAATAGCCTGCGAAAGGCCCTAGGCCTTGTCCATACCAAGGTTTTAAGCTATAGAACTTGAAAATCGGTTCAGTGGTTCGATCTCCACGGCAGAGCAAAGAGTCCTAACAACAACAACAACAACAACAAGAAATGACCATGCTGTGGACGCCGAGCGGTTCAATTGTTGTCATTAAAATTTGTAATGCGGTGAAATAGTTATGACACCACCCCAAATACCGAATTTCGTTGGTCTATGTCAATTTTGGGCGAAACTATAGGAGTTCAAAAAGTTCATGCTGAGGCTTACATAAGGACCGCTATTGCGGTCCTTGATAAATTTTATTCGTCTGAGAATTCCAAAGGATACTTTAAATAAGAATTTATGAATAACATTGAGAGCCCAGTAAGTTTTCGTTGTTTAGTTCCAAGGGTGGTCGAGGCGAGTCTCTGTCATCGGTCAAACGCTAGGACACCACCCTAATAGAAGTGTGTTACTCATCGTTTTTACGGAACTTTTCATAGACTCATGGTATTACTCAGTACCCTAAGCCTGCAATAATGTTTATAAAGTTTGTTCAATGCACATTTATTTAAAAACCAATAAAAAACACTTTTACATAACGTCCCTAAAATTTAATCCTTCATGGTCCAATTTAGCCATGTCTCAGTTCAGCTATTCTAGGCTTCCCTTCCACCCTTCCACCTCACTCCAATCGCTCGTAACCTTCGGTCTCCCCACGAGAGGGGGCAACCCAGGCTGGTTACCGTTCCGTGTAATTCCAGGACGTCCACCCAACTCACAACGCACTGCGAGCTCCAGGGTGCCTCCCTTATCCTACACCTCTCCGCTTCCCGCATTCCTCTTTTCAAGGTACTACGATCACAGAAAGCTATGCTCACACATGCACACTGCATTCGTGTTTACACAGGCCTGACTGTACATTGAGCCGACTGCGAGAGCCGACCGGCTGGTGACCCAGTCGATAGCGACCACCATCTAACCTCGCGGTTAGGGGCAACCGACGGTCTGATCCACTTAGGCCTATCGCTGACCTCATGCAAACTTTGACCGCTTTCACCAACCTTGCCTGTTCGGGGGTTATCTCGTACCAGGAACCCGTAAATCCTTGGTTCCTCAAGATTCCCCTTAGGTGTGGACTGTCATCCACGTACCACGTTGTGCCACTTACCAGAACGGGTCTATAATCCAGCAGCCCGACACAACGCCGACTAAACGGTACCACGGTAGGACGTTAATTCGCCCTTCGATAGACACGGAGGCCTTCAGAATCTCCTCAGCACTATAGGAAAAGTTTAACGAGCCCACCGCCGCCTGTTGCTTGCCTCTCTATAGGGTGCCTATCCCCCTTTGAGACGAGCGTCCACAACTTCACCACTCACTCTGCTATGAGCGTCCTGACTGTGGGTCTCACGCAGACCACCAAATTGTTGCTGCCTTTCGGTGCACCCATCGTCCACGCCACTTCCGGCCATCACGTCATGGTCGGCATCGCAGCATCTCCACCAAACTTGCAGTCCATCTGCCATCCACGAAGTACGCACACTTCCACCAAAGTCCACGAACTGCACTAAGTCCTTCTTCGTCGACTTCCACACAGCTACCCCATACGTGCCTTCCACTTTCTTGATGACGACTCCATGGTGGTCCCATCCATCGGTAGTGCCCTCTCGAGCGGACGAGCTAATGGAAGCCACGTCAAATTCGTGCAAAGCACGTCCAGCAACCAGTTAGTCAGTGAAAGAGAGAAAATTGGCGCCCCCTCCCACTGCTTCCTGTGGTGTACATTTAGGGTCTTTTTCACCCTTTTCTGCTCACCTGCTGGGACCAGTAATGTTCGAACATTCAGCAGAGATTCCGGAATTGTGGTCGTCCGGAGTGACTCTGGTTTCAAGGGTGGTTGGTTGCCACACCACCTTCCCTATCACGCATCGAACACTCTACCCCAATCCGTTCATTCAACCAAATTCTCCAATCCATTTTCATACATTGTGCCCTTAGACCGCAGCACTCACATGCTGGTGAAGTGCATCTGGCCAACGTCACTAGAGCGAGCCTACAGCTTCAACCAAACATGCTACGTAGAGCTTGACCTCGCTCTGCCATCCTGCATGCAGGTAGAGATCCTCACTGAGGTTCTCCCACATTTAAAAAGAACTACCGTCGTAGCCTTCACGTCACCAAGTCCAGTGACCAGACGCCGAGAGTGTCGTACTCCCAAATCGCGTCTTTTACGGAATCAACCATTCCGTCAGGATCGTGCTACACGCCTTACCTGCCCTACCTCACACAGTAGTCGTCTAGCTGACCCTTTAAGACCAACTAACCTAAACAGTGTGTCCGCTACCGAGCTGAACAATCACTTGAAACTAAAATAATTCACGTCAGTCTCATGAAAATACCTTTTCAGAACTGCCCCTTAAATTAGTTTCCGTCCGTGTGTTCCATAGTCTGTTTTGAATTGCTTCCTTCCGGTCAACCAAAGCTCAGCCATGTGCACACAGGTGCTTCCCTGCATAGCTGATCTGCGGTTTTCACCTAGATAGCTCTGCATCAAAGCCCTCAGCAATCACCCTATTTTCGGTTTATTTTTGTTCAACAACAACAAAAATAGGTTTCATTCTGGATCGCTCCCGCACATATTCCCGAGTGCACGACTTGAGAAATCTGCATGCAGCGTATACGAGGATACGATCTTCGTTTGTACGACATAATAAAAAAAATTGCTTTCTTTTTATATGCGACAAACGGTCACAATGCGGCAGCCTGTTCACACTCTTATTCCAGGTTTTGTTACTTGAACAAGGTTGTGGACTGATGCCTCATTTTTGGTTGCCAAGTTACCGTCCTAAATTGTAAGCCTTTTCCTTGCTTCACAATTAATTCCGATCAACTGACAATGGCCCTGACAAGGTCCAATTTTGAAAAAAATTTCGGTTTCGACCATTCCTCCAGTCAATTCCTAATTTTCCTTATTCAAAACCCATTCTTTAGTCAGTTAAATCAGTGGTTAAGGCCGCACTGCGCATTTGAATTTTCGGATCCAAATCACAAACTTTCTCACCTATTAACCCTCCCAAGTTATGTCTAACAATTCGTAATCTAAAGCCTACGTGCAGACATTAGATTAAACAAACTTTACAGACCTCCATTCCCTGTCATCCATACGACAATGAACCATAGTTGTTCACGTCCCCAAGAGAGGAGGGGGGGGGGGATACGTATAACAACCATACTTTCTTTTTTTTTTCTTCACAATTTCTCACCGTACATCCCGTCCGTATTCCTAGCAACCATTTCCGGTTCCAGAAACACCCAGAATAAAAAAAAAACACTTTTCCTGAACATAAAAAAATTGAATCCAAGTCAAGTCGCAAATTTGCATTAGTTTATTCCTTTCGGACTATTTTCGCACATCGTCAGTTTTTCATTTACTCCAGATCGTTGAGAAATAGTGAACTACCCAACTACGGAAATAAGCGAAGTCTAGCTCCAACTTTGCTCAATTTCCTGACATTTTGACGTACCAGTCTTAGTGGGGACAAGTTCGAATCTGAATAAATTCATTCCGAATTGAAACCTGTCTGCCGTCAAGAAGTGTCCCCATTTCCATGAATTAGGGTAGTATTTCTACTATTCTCAGTCCTCATTCTTTTTTTGTGCATTACTTAGGTCCAAGTTTCGCATTACTAATGGTCGTGAAATAGGAGGCACATTTTTCGCTTAAATTCTGAGCAGCGCAACCCATAATTTTCGCAAGCCAGAAAAAAATGTTAGCGTCCCCGCTTTTTTTTCTGCAAAGTGCGCCTTCAGTCTGGACCCCTTCTAAGGTTTATATCCACACCTACTGCGCTTCAACATTACGTTTGTTTTGGTTCAGAATAACGAGGGCTCAGTTAGCTCATTATTGATCAATTCAACTTTCAACTCGTAGTTTCACACGTGTGCTCCTTCACTTGTTCCACTCTTACAAATGTCTGTAAGCAGGGTTTACAGCCCTTGACTTTCAAATGTTTTGCGTTTAAACTTTATTTTTCCTTTTCAGAAAATAGGTGGTTATATTTCTGCCTTCCTTTACCATCGAGCGAAAATAAACACGGCTTTTGCAGGTGCTCAGTGAGTCTACAACTGCCCCCTTGTTTAACATTATTTATTTCCATAAAGAACGGAGTTGTCTTCTAGCATTCGATCACACGTAATCAAACACCCTTAAAACTGATTTTCTAGGTTTGCCCACGCACGCGGTCACTGGCTGGGTCCTAAAAAAAATCCTCAATGTCATAAAATTGTGTTGCACAGGGTTTTGAATGACCCACTGCGAGCATGTTTTAATAACTGTTTTACTGTTTTACTGTTTTAATTCCTCACGGAACAGAAAGTGGGTTGCATTTTTATTTTAATTACCAATGGGTTTGGCATTAAAAAAAAAATCTGGCTACTGTAGGATTCCCGAGCACATGGTCATCGGCTGGGTCTAGAGACTGCCCTCAATTTGGTCGTTTCCCTGAGAAAAAAAATGAATTTTTATTTTTCTGGTACTTCTACCAAGTATTTTTTGCTGCTTTTTCCACCACACGTGGTGAACAAAAAGACGCGAAAATCATCCGCACACGATTTGTTATTTCATTCTTTTTCCATCCCGAAGGTTTGGAAACATGAACTTGCCTATCCCGAAGGTTTAGGTTCAAATCACGGCAGGCCCCCAAAATATGTGACATCCTCAGGGAGTAGACGATTGAATTCAAGAATATCTCAAACCAATTTACTCCTTAATGCAAGGCTAGGGGTCCTTGCACCGAGAAACACATATTAGGCATTAAACCCAAGTTTTAGAAGCTTGGTTTAATCCTGACAGAGTCCAGGGAGACAACCTTTCGAGTTGCCTGCCCCACACCATCTCTCTTCCCATGGCCCAGGCCCTCGTATTTATACGTGGGGCTGAACAATAGAAGTAGCCTGAGGCTTTACGTTGAGTAACCGCTAACAGGTAAGAGCCGGCTCTAACTGGTTTGAACAATAGAGTAGCCTCGTTCCCGGCTGTTGGCGTTCGGGTAAGTTCCGGTGTAGTGGAAGTTGACCGGACGCCAAGTAGCTTATGTAACTGCAAGGTGCGCCATGTGCATTCACACAAGGTGCGCCCTGCTATTCGTAAATAGCGTGTTTCATTTCTCTTCAAGACATCAGAAATTCCGCTGGATTGATAGATCTTTGGTCGCTAATGGCGAACCAGGATGACATGATGAGTGCCGAATCCCAGATTCGAACTTTTACGACTATCGGCGAAAAACATTTTAGTTAAAAATGAAATCATATTTACAAACTCATTGCATAATTTCTATTTGAAATTATAAGCCGCTTTTTAAACGTTGCAAACCATGACAATATCGTCTCCCATTGTCAACCGCCACTTACCTAAGCTTAACAACATTAGAAGCCGCTTAGTCTAATCGTACTTGGCCGCTAATGCAGAAATCTCCCGTAGCCTCCAGCCACAACAGACAATGAGCAAGACAACGCTCCAACCGAGCGATCCGATTATACACAGTGATCCAACTAAAGTGTTACGAGCCGATATCCTGAGAATGGCTAATGAGAGAATAATAATGATAGAAATGCAATGATGGGTGTGATGGGGGACATTTACACGAGAAAAAAGGAATGACCTTAAATTGATATTTCAAGGTCTTCCTTGTGCTATCTTCCAAACGAGATACGATCCGACAAAAAAGTAAATTATGAAGTTGGACGCAAGGAGACAACATGACCAACAAAAAAAAAACAGATTCAAAATCAGATAATAAATAAAATAGTTACGATGATGTTTAAAAGCTAACTCTGAACATGCTGGCTGCTACTGCAGTGAAGCCAAGTGCCGAGAACTGTCATTCTTTTTTTCTCGTGTAAATGTCCCCATCACACCCATCATTGCATTTCTATCATTATTATTCTCTCATTAGCCATTCTCAGGATATCGGCTCGTAACACTTGTCCGGAAACGGCAGTGAGAAAGCTATGAGACTGAATCAAGTTAGGTTAGGGTTTGGGTGGGGCTTACGTACTAGGCAGCCTCCTACATAGGTTGCCCTTCGAGGGGTAGCGGTTATCTTGCTAACTAATACGGCAAGGCTACGTTATCCTCGGCTCTTACTCTACTTAGTTGCTAAGGAGGAATTAGGTTTGCAGTGGGGGCATACTCACACCAACCAAAGTCCAACCGAAATTGCTACTGTAAGAAAATCACATGTTAGTTAACACCAACTTCTCACATTCAATGCACTTACACCATGATGGCAAAGTAAAAGTCCTAGTGAGGCCCAAAATTAGCCCTAAAAATCCTTCTCCTAGTAGGCCCGCATTTTAGTCCTAAAAAGTGTCCCTGGCCAAGAAGGGAAGCAGGAGGCAAAATTGAGGAGATGTTGCTGGTTTGAACCCAGCCGATGAAGTGACGTTTATTTCTTCTTCAATTTAGCATTACAAATTCAACAATGCTACATATGCACATTCTCGAGCTCATGCAGCACGAGTAATCAATAACTTTATAACGAGTAGACTTAATACATCATTATCACCCCTAACGAGGGGAATTTAACTAACTAACTACATGATTAACGTCCATCGAGATACAAAACTTCCTGAATAAAGGCCAACTCCTATGTGGATCGACCCTACTGAATCTAGTCTAGCATCCTAGGCCGCTCCTACAACAATGTATCTCTTACGCGTGTTCCCGTGGTTACACGCGTGGTTACAGGAATATTATAGTCGGAAAATTCTCGATTTTGGACGGTACGCCAATTTCTTTCTTATTTAATAATTTATGATGAACAAACCGCGTACTTGTTAAATTATAGTCACAAAGGTCTAAAACTATCGTAACCATAAAACTATCGTAACTATCGTAACTCTTACTAAGCAAATTGCTGTGAACTAACTGATCGTAACTTAACTAATGCACTCGCGATTATGGCTAAAATGTTGGAAACTTTATTTGGGCAAATAACTAACCTAAGAATCGCGACAACACTTTAGTTGGATCACCCTGTATATTAAGCCCACACGCCGACCTGTACGAGAGCGATGAATACTGCATTCTGTAAGGCTTACCAAACTTCCGTTTACACTTTCGAGAGACGAAATTAGTGCTTTCTCAGCAACGCACCCGACTGGCTGAGTGCGTGAGCGAGCGCGACGCGCTCATTGGCTGAAAAACGGTCTGTTGGATCTGTTTCCTCTTCATCTGAAGGCTCAGCAATACTATCTAATAGTGAAATGTGCTAACATTAACTATTTAATAATTAAAGAATCGAGGTACCAACAAGTACCTGGCGTACAGGAGTTAAAGATCGAAATCTTTCATATCTTGAATGATTTAGGAGATATTGCAATTTGAAATTAGGGGAGAATTAGGGCTGCTTACCAACAAGCAAAATGGAAAGAGCTACAAGTGAGATAACTATAATCCGCCTCCTGAAAACATACATAATCATTCAGCAACTACAGTTCATGCCTTAAATACAAACGTTGTACTTAAGCATGACTTGTATTTACCTATATACCATGCCCAATAATGGATGCTATCAATCTCGAATCTAAATCATCCGAACCCAAAATTGAAACGGTCCCCGTACGGTCGCTCTACCATGGCACCTCACGGTAGTCGCTGTGCTCCTCCACCCTCCCAGGGTTCGAAAAGGACCAGTCCATCTTCTCCACAAGCCACAATGTCTCAAGAGTCCCCGATACTGCCTGGGATGTCTTTTCACAGCCCGATCCCCTCTTCGTCATGAAACTGTTGGGCACAGCCAAGGCCTGAAACCCATTCTTTGACTCCTATTCAGGACATCATTCGTTCCTGGCAAACCGCATCATCCTTCAGCTCCTTCGCACACCTCAGTTCTTACAATATGTGGCAGTTCGATAACGCCTCCACCTTTTAGTCTGGCAGCAAGGCCAAAAACCTGAAAGTAAGGTCCGCCCAATGCTTTATAGTGTTTTGTGTTTCTTCAAGGCATACTAAATGAAATTCTACAGGTTTGCACATTGTCACCCTTGAGCAAATTTAAATATTCAAGATGGCTGAAAATTCATATATCGGCCATATCTTAGCTTATAGACCAGACAGGATAATCAATTTAGTATTTAATACTATGTTTTTAGCATCAGAGAATACTAATGACGGATTATCGTGGTGATAAAATGTACTTTTATGTTGTAAAAAATAATAGATCGTGCTTGGTGAATTGAAAATTACACATATTTAAAGTTATAGTTATTGCAATGTAATTAAAGTAAACAATGGTTATCAATTGTCCGGAGGAAATTTGCATAAACCTTGCATGGAGTGGTGTAAAGCATTTTATTGCCAGATCTTACTCAAAAGGATATGCACTTTAAGATTATGTAGGGTGCCATTACTTTTTTTCACATCACCTACGGTTTTCGAGAAAAACGACCATTATGGGCCATTTTCGGTCATTTGGGCCTATTTATTGCCGATAGATGTCAATTTGCCAACTTACAACTTTCAAACACTGTTGCGTTGTTTCTAATTCAATTATAGAGTACATTATTTCAAACAACCTTTATTGCAACCATTTTGCTGTACCACTAACAGTTCTTGCGTAATAGGCAAAAATGGCAAAAATTGAGTTAAGATTAGGTGCCATTTTGTCCGACATCTTTAATGCCCATGGTTTTCAACTTACAGTATCTTAAAGGGCACATCCTTTTGAGTAAGTTCCAGGAAAAAATAATGCTTTACACCCCTCCGTGCAAGGTTTACTAAAATTACCTCCGACTATTAACAACCATTGTTTACTTTAATTACTTTGTAATAACTAGAACTTTAAATATATGTGATTTTAAATTCACCAACCATGTCCATATATTATCTTTTATAATATAACATAAAAGTATATTTTACACCAAGACAATCTGTTATTAGTATTCCCTGACCCTGAAAACATACTAGTAGACACCAAAATGATTACCCTGTCCTATAAGTAAAGATAGGGTCAATATATGATTTTTCAGCCATCTTGGCCGCCATCTTGAATATTTAAATTTGTTCAAGAATGAGAGAGTGGCACCTTGCAGAATTTCATTAAGTATGCCTTGAAGAAACACAAAACACTATAAAACATTGGTAGGACCTTACTTCCAGGTTTAGATTAAAAAAGTTATTTGGCAAATAGCTATTTCTTCCTTTGTTTCCAGGGATTTCTCAATGCGAAGCATGCCATCACCAAGCTAAGGGCATCGCCCTCGGTATCAGGGCTCTCCCCTAATTAAATCAAATTATTCTTTTCGCACTTGCAATTTGGGTCTGAGGAGCCGGATCCACATTACTGTTCTTACTATGTATTTCATTTTTAGACCTATCGTTTCGACAACTTGAAGGGATAGGCGCAGTGAAATTAAATAACTGGAGCTACAAACGGTGGGCTGTGAAACTCGGAATGATGACTCAGTTTAGTGGACACGGTAAACATCGCTGTAGTTTACTAACTCCAATGGCATGACATATTTACATATGGAAGGGACACAGTATTTTAGCACAAAGCATGGTCTAAACTGTTGGAGGAACTTCGATTAAGTGAAACCCCAAATAGCTTCTTTAACAACAACATTTCCAACTTGTTTACAAACATAACCGTTAACAATAATGATCAAAACGATAAACACTTAAGAACTATTGTCTTCAACAAATGACCCAACATGGTCATGACGAATCATTATTGGCTCATGGTGAACCCTGCAGGCGTACGTCAGCGTAGTGCAGAGTCAATACTTCATGTATGGGTCCAAGGTCAAGGACCCCAGGAATCAACATGCCCCCGTGTTGACGAGGACACCCTGTAAAATAAATCTCATCATCTGGAGTCGGATGCTGTAAGAGAAAGACCAATACAGAGATTAGTATGTATCTGAGAGGTAACTGCTTTGGTGTAAATGTCGGCCCAATTTCATTCAGTGGGAACAAACTCCAAAACGATGTCACCATCATCAATTTTCTGTCTGACAAAATGATAAACAATTTCTATGTGTTTTGTTCCGGATCTTTCAATTTGTGAGTTAGCATGTTGAATTGCGCTCAAAGAATCGGTATGCACAACGGTTGGTGGTGTACTATTTCCATAAACACCTATTTCTTTTAGAAATGCACGCATCCAGAAAGCTTCCCTGGATGCTAGGCACAAGGCACGGTACTCCCGACTCCATGGTTGAAAGTGAGACACTTTTCTGTTTGGTTGCTCTCCATAGGATAGGGGTTCCGGCATAAAACACAATTACACCGGAAATGGATTTTCGGTCATCAGCATTTGGTGCATGACTAGCATCTGCGAAAACTTCAAGTCTTGCAGGATTTGGACGAAAAACTAACTTTCTGTCGAGGGTATCTCGAAGATAACGTAGAATTCGTTTGGCGACTATCCAATGTGTAGGATTTGGATTAGCCGAATGTGCGGCCACTGCATTGACCGCATATGCTATGTCGGGACGTGTCCCCAAGGCAAGATAAGATAGGCACCCTACCAATTGTCTAAAAGGGACTGTCTTCATTTCATCTTGCTCTTCAACACTTAAGGTTACCATTTTAGTTGAATGTTGACCACGGTGTGTTATCTGTTTTGCAGAATTCCACATTAAATCTTTTTAATATTTTCTCTGTATAAGTGCGTTGATGTGCAAAAAGCACTCCACTGGATTCTCTTTCAAACTGGATGCCTAGTAGAAAATTCAAAGGACCCAGATATTTTATGTCCAGATCAGAATTTAATATCTTCCTCAACAATTGTCTGATTCTGATTGTTTGGGCAGCTGACATCAAATCGTCGACGTAGACTGTGACAAAACCACGTTCATTGTTGACTTCTATCCAAAATACGCATGCGTCAGAAAGGCAACGATGCATACCATGCTTCAACAACACTTCAGTCAGTCTTCTATACCAACAAAGCCCGGATTGTTTTAGTCCATATATAGATCTTACGAGACGGCACACCTTTGTTTCTTGACCGGGTATAACAAAGCCCTCTGGTTGTTGCATAGCAACGTAACAATCGAGTCGCCCTTGAAGATAAGCTACGGTCACATCGTATTGGTCTATATACCAATTGTTTTGTACAGCTACAGAGATTGCCAGACGTATTGTTGCAAGCCCAGCAGTAGGGCTGTAACTTTTGATTGTCCATATTGTTGCGTAAATCCCTTTGCAACGAGGCGTGCTTTGTAACACAGAACAACCAGCAACATCCTACAACGGGTACTCCTGGCGGACGTTCTTCTAAACACCAGGTGCCATTGGCAATATGGCTTCCATATTCAGCATGTATAGCAGCTAACCATTTTTCTGAGTCGACACTATTTATAGCTTCACGGAAATTATTCGGTATTTTAGGCTCATTAACAACTGTAGCTAAAGCAGCTGGCTCATAATCATCATTGTGAAAATTGAAGAAACAAGTATTTATCAACGTGTGTTGGGTCACTGGTTCACCATAACGTTCCAGGAGTAATTCAGTGAAAGAATCGCCAATAACATTACTGTTATTTTTTTCTTCAAAAACTGTTAAAGCTTTTTCAGTCGCATTTTCATTCATATTTGTTGGTACTGTAACGATATTTTCATCTGGTAAACTATTCTCTTCCCCTGGAATTGGCGTTTCTTTTTCTGAGACAGTTTTATTAGACTTTGACCTTGTAAAACATATATGTTCAAGACCACTCTTACTTTCATTTGTCTTGGATTCATTCTTTTTCTTCTTTTTGGCGAGTTGACCCACAACTTGAAGTGGAGTTTTCTCCGCTTCCACTAAAGGCGTTACAATAGGAGGGGTCACGACTTTCTCACCTGTAGCTGAAGAGGTAACGATGGGGTAACGGCTCGTGCTGTTTCAATTGGCAGTGTTTCGGTTTCTCCTTCCTCGTCGGTTTCTTCATCTGTCCACAGCTGTTTCCACATCTTTTCAAATTCTGTAGAATTCTGTTGGTTCAAATGTTCAAAATTAAATTCATTTTCCAGAAATATAACGTTTCTTGACACAATCACAACTTTACTTTCCAAGTCCAAAAGCCTATAGCTACGTGAAATTAAGTTGTAGCCAATCATTACACACTTCTTTGCTTTCGGCTGTAATTTATGTCTTTTCTGGACAGGAATGTGAGCAAAGCATATACAACCTGTAGCTTTTAAATGTCTAGCCATTGGTTTTTCAGACCTTCCTAACCATAATTGTAGTGGCGTGCAATTTTTGTTAGCTTTGTTCACACACCTATTTCGTATATAGGCTGCTGTAGTAATTAATTCAGCCCAAAGATAAGTTGGCAAACTCGCACTAGTTAACGTTGCTCTAACAAGATTCATCAAGGTTCTGTTAAGGCTTTCCGAACGGCCATTTTGCTCGGGGCAGAAGGGATTTGTGGTGGTGTGCCTGACACCCTTCCCTTTGAAAAATTCTGATAAGGTTTTATTAAGGTACTAGCGGAGTTGGCTGGCTTGGCTGCCTCATTCCCCGTGGGCTGGCTCCCCTCCCCCCCCCCGTCTCGCTCCCCCCAACCTCATTTAATCTGCCGTTCGGTCGGTAGATGGCATCGTATGTTCGTGCTGCTGGCCGTTGCGTTCCGGGTGCAGCTACTATCTTAGCGGGCCTTGGCTGCGACTTTTATAATTTGCCGTTCCGTCAGTAGATGGCGGAGATGGCATCGTATGTCCTGCTTGCTGCTGTGCTGCAGATGGAGACTGCTGATGCGCTGCCGATGACTTGCGGATCATGTGTAATTATATATAGATTCTGACCCGCAGTCGGATTTTATGGCTTTTAAACGTTTACCAGTTTGATTTTCGGTCATTGCTATATACTCTTCCACGGTTGCTAAAAATAGAAGGATCAGGGGGTGAGGGGCAGGACGCTATTTTGTGATTGGAACCACCGCAGGTAAAATAAATTAATTTCTTATTAGCTGCCGGTATTGTTTGACCCTGAGAGTATTTGTTCGCATGTACGGCCAATGCTGCCAAATTTAAGGATTGAGTTAGGTTAAGATCATTTAGATTTCTTGAATCTTCAAAATATAACAGTTCTTTTACTTTTGCACAAGTAATATTATTGGCACCCATTGCTGCGAAGCCCATTAACATTATATCACAACTTCTAGGTAACACCGCCAAAATGCACCATGCCAAATTTGTGTCAGGCCACACAGTCAGCTAATTCGTTTGCACATTCTTCAACCCGATTGATATAACTGCTCATGCTCTCATCTGAAGATTTTGCTATAGAGTAAAATTTTCTATGTAATGCCAGACATCTCAGAACATTATTCGGTTAAAAAGAGCTTTTCAGAAAATCCCATAGTTGTTTAGGAGTAGTGACTGAAGTAGGAACCGTCACACAACCTGTCACAATGAAAAGTAAAATTGTTCCTATGGCTTTTTGAGTCCCTACTAACTTTTTATTTGCATCAGTCTCTTTACTCTCTTCCGTCACATAGGCCCACAAACCTTGATGCATTAGGTAAGCTTTTAATCTTTCTGCCCATTGAATATAATTCGTACCAGTTAAATGGGGAATAGTCGTCTGACTTGAAATCGAACCTCCCGATGCCATTTTTAAATTCGGCAATGAACGGTATTACTGTGATATCATATTGTTGTTTTTATCGTGTCAGTCTAGCACGTAAATTCCCGCATTTGGGCAGCCATTAGAAACATTCGAATTTCCTTATTTATAAGAATGATACTTATCTGATTATCTTCTTTTCTTCATAGTTTCTTCCCTTCCTTGCCTGTGACCTCCAATTTTCTCCTGGTTTCCAAAAATAACGTCACCACTTTTCTTTGCCATGTCTTCTCTAAGTCCACTTTTCCATATTGAGCATCGAATCCAAAGTTCCAAATACACGGCTCCCACTACCACATTGAAGGGATAGGCGCAGTGGAATACATAACTGTGGACTGTGAAACTCGGAATGATGACTCAGTTTAGTGAACACGGTAAACATCGCTGTAGATTACTAACTCCAATGGCATGACATATTTACATATGGAAGGGACACAGTATTTTAGTACAAAGCATGGTCCAAACGGTTGGAGGAATTTCGATGAAGTCAAACCCCAAATAGCTTCTTTAACAACAACATTTCCAACTTGTTTACAAACATAACAACCGTTAACAATAATGATCAAAACGATAAACACTTAAGAACTATTGTCTTCAACAAATGACCCAACATGGTCATGACGAATCATTATTGGCTCATGGTGAACCCTGCAGGCGTACGTCAGCGTAGTGCAGAGTCAATACTTGATGTATGGGTCCAAGATCAAGGACCCCAGGAATCAACACAACTTCACGTTTGTCTGGTGCCCTCGTTTGCTTCTTACAAAAATATATATATATATTTACCTGTACTAACTTGCGAGCTGGTCCGCCAACCTTCTTCAAAACAAAAGAGGTGACAAGAAAAGAAAGACAGCAAACAATCAGCAACACAACGGATTACAGCAGATAATGTAAACGTGCCAGACGACATTGATTTGAGCCACATGCGGTTCCGGCTTCTCAAAACTATTTCATGTTGGTCTCCTTCGGATCTCCTCCAGTGTTAGTGCTTCAATAAAAAATTACACTAGTTTTTGATCTCACAACCGTGTGTGCATCAGGGACTGCCATTACGCCCCCACAACGCCCTTTTTTTGGACAGGTACCAAACCAAGCCATCGCTTTGGCAAACGATTGACGTAACTTCTTCGCTTCCCTATAGATGTTCTCTAAAACGTTTGACCGTGATTAGCCTCCCTGCCATCATCGTCAGCTGCCGGCTATATGCACCCATATCTCCTCAGCCGTGTCTTATCGACAATCTATCCACACAAGACTTCAGCCGGCCACATGGCTTCAAAGACGACTTCACACAACCATGAGGTAATATGAGCTATCAGCTCATAGCTTATTATAGCTACTTTAACCTTAGCCCCTGAACCTGTCAGTACCAAACCACAGTACGCCCACCCTTTTCTGCAAGATTGAATACTCCTACAGACCAAACGAATCAATGATCGAGGCGACCTAGCGCCTTTCATGCGACCAAACGACATAGACCATGACGTGACGAAGTTGCAGACCAACGCAACGGGGGACCCTCCCTGTCCCCTCTTTGTACAACAGTCCCTCTACATCACAGTGGTACCTTGTGCCCACATGGGTGGATGAACAACTCTTGTCGCAGTTTGGTTCGCCTGGTCCCCACGATGCGTAAGGTTTACCGAGTTCTTTGATTCTGGGACTGCCAGCTCGTAGCAACACAGGTATCCGTTACCATGGTCCCACCACCATAGGTGTCGAGGTCTGAAGTAATGCTATAAATCACAGGTAATGCAAGTTTTCGTCGATAAAAACATCAAATTACCAGGGACACCAGGTTGAAATTCGTTTTTATTACCCAACCGAAATATACATTACCTTTACCCGGCCAGTCCCCCCCCCCCGTTATCTCGGTATCGGTGAATAATCACCCTATTCGATTTAACATGGGGGTGAGTGGACTATCTAGCTAGCTAAGTAGTAACACATTTTGAACGTTATTGAGGGTCAGATTTTGCATCGAAAGCAGCTTAGCTGAGATTCCTACACGAGTTAATTTTTGTCAGGTGAGTCCTTGCTTTCGATTTTACCACAATTTAAGCTTTTGTATCACATTATTATTTTTCCTCAAGTTCCTAAAATGTGCCCAACTATGCTTCAAGATATTAGACACTGACGCTATGGCGTCGTGCTACAATGGTTTACAGCCTCGACAATTGAAGTGATATGATGTTTGTTGCCTAACTTGGCGCGACATACTAGCATGTGTCTAGATTCTGTTAAGTCTTTTATCCGAACTAGGATTGGTCTCTCTCAAAAATCGTGGAATAAAAATTGAACGTGATTACCATGGCTCTGCGAGCTACAGTGTCTAGAACCATGGGTTTCTCTCCTGCTGCATTCCACCACAGTCGTGATCTAAGGTTACCTGGTACTCGATCTGCTTTAAGGGAGCAACAAGACTCAAGCAGAGCAAAAGCCGACCAAACCAAAAAACCTTTTAGTTTCAAAGTATAGGTGATCAGGTGTTAAGGAAAACTCACTACATATTTAAGAAAGTGGATAATTTTTCAAAAATATTAGCGCCACGTTTCGAAGGGCCTTTCGTCATCCCCGAGGTCGTCACGCCATTAACTCACCGTTTGAAGGACCCTGTTAAAGGGAAAATGCTCGCAGGAACCGCTTATCTTTCTCAGATGAAACTACACTATCAGTGAGCTTTCCTTCTTGCCTTATTTCGTTAATTTGCCTTATTTCGTTAATTATCTTAAATGTTTTCCCCGTACCCTTTTCTTTTGGCGTTTAGTCCTTTGGCTAGCAGGTGAAGCGACTTGCTATAATCTTAGCATGAAGCGGGATCCTTACCCAGTGTTGAAAGTTGGTGATCTTGTTTAAATTTAGATCTGCAATAATTCGGTGTCCACAACGGGTTTCTCTGAAATGGAGGAAATAAATTGTTTTTTATTTCTAATGTTCCTTTCTGTTTTTACAAAAAAAAATTAATTGGGATGTTATGTTTTCCTTGGGATCGTACTGATAGTAGTATAAAAATTTAAACCCCCTGACTTAATATTGCATTGGGTTCTGTACTTTTGCTTGTTTTTGTTTATCGTTACCTTGTTTCTGCATGCTGTTCGTACGTGTCGTTTGTGCCTTGTACTTTGTGCTCTGTATCTTTGGAACTCACCCTCCCCTATCTGCTCCCCGATTTTGTTATATTTCTGGTTACCGGGCTGGTATATATTAGCTTACCCTATCAACGTTTTAGTTTTTAAACTTAAAAAAATTTTTCCCCTTATTCCCTTTTTCCATCTTAGTTTCATGTTTCCCCTTCTTTCCTTTTTGCATTCCTTGAATGTTGCATTATTCTTATTCGGATTGTTTGTCTTGACCAGATTTTTTGTGTCAAAATATAAATTTGAATAATGAAGGTACATATTTTTCCTCCCTCCGTTAAGGTTTTTCTATTATTTTTACTAAAATGTCCTGAAGGTGTGATGGTAATCTGTGGTGTGTGTTTTTTACCCTCACTTACGTTCATGTTGTTGTTTTCCCCTTGTCTTCATATTTTCTTCTACAGATTTTGTCCAGTTTTTCGTTTTTTTTTTGTTTATTCTGATTTAATTATTTATCTTTCGTCTTTGATATCATTGGTTCCTCCACTGTTATACTTAATTAGATGTTAAAATGTTAAATTTGATGGTGAAACTTGGTGTGCTGGTGCTGTCCTTGGTTGCTCTTCTTCCCTGGAAGTTGTGTTCTTTTTTTCTCTAATTTTTCAGTTTCGACTGAATTTATTGAATAAATAATGGTTGTGGTGGTAACTTTAACAAATGTTGAGGATGGTTTTTCTTTATTAACATAAGTTTTATAATGAATGAACCGGGCTCATAATTCCTAAATTTAAACTAGTCGTTGTTCAAACTTTCAACAGAAAAAGTGAGGACACTTTTTTGGCGGAGTCACTGGGGTTTGTGTGGCATCCAGCGATGGGTTTTGGCCTATACTGCTCCAATTTAGAGTTGGTAGTTAGCTGGAAAGCCGAACACTCCATGATCACTCTGACGTAAGTATTGTTTTTGAGCTTTTTGGCTAGTTCTTGAGTTAATTCGTTGAAACAACTTAGTTTACTTACTTAACCGAATTTATTTAATTTTGCTCAATTACTAGATGTTTATTTCGCTAAAACTTAGTTTATTTATTTTCTGATTTAATTTATGTGGAGTCTTGGTCACATATATATGTTAATTTTCTTTCCCCTTGTATACCGTATACTGGGAATATGAAAGTCGACTATTCCACTCGGGGAGGCTGAAGCTGGGTCTTGCACTCGCCATCATGCTGTTGTGATGTGGCTTGGTGTAAGGAAATGCACCATTTGTATTTTGCTTCGATGTTCAGAGGGTCGACGTAATATGCAGCTCTGCTCGCATGCAGCTACGTTTGGTTCATTCTTGTTCGTTCGCCATTTTCCATTCTGTAGCATGATGTCTCCATGTCTTGCAAGGTAAACTGTCTTCTGTATTTTTAGTTATTGTTCTTTGTTGCTTTAATTTTGTTCTGCGTGTTCGGTGAGCATTAGGCGTTAGCGTGCATACGTGCAATATATTGTGGAAAACCAAGCATCGTGAGTTATGATGTATGGAACGGTATAAAATTGGTTTGATAACTCAACTCGTCGAGTAACTCGTAAGGTTCGCCATATTTTATTAGCTCGTTGGTAATGAATTTATCTTTACCTGTTGCAGTTTTCGAGGGAATTCTCGTAGGCTAGCTATCATAGTCATTTATTGCAGCTCACTTCTCTGCAAGACATGCATATTTGCACTGTGTCTGCAGCCTGCGTGAGTTATTGTATTTTTCAATATGAAAATTGCCAAGTCCATGCATTGCCGAGACTGCTGTTCTAGGCTAGCCACTAGTTCGTAGCTGTTTTTGTGGTACTACTCTTTGCTTCTGCAAGGTCCCCCATTTTACTACTGAAGTTTGAGAGGGCTCTACTTAAGCTTCCATATTCCATTATGTAACGCCATTTTGATCTTCATCGCCCGTCCAAACCTCTACGCTGAAAATCATAATTCCTTTAACTTATTAAACCAACTTGCTTGTTCTACTTATGAATCTTTTATTACCTCTGTTCTGTACAAAACTATGCCGTACATTAACTGCTTTTAAATAAACTGGCACCACGTATTTAACATTAACTCCAGTTTGGTATGAATTTGTTGTTACCTCGTTTCTTAAAAACTGGTAAGAGCGTGAGACCTACGGGACATCTTGTGAGGGCTGGGTCGTTATTAGTTTGCTTATTTTTACCTTATTCTTTATGTTAAGCTATTTGTCAGGATACTAAGTGGCGAGTTAGGCTACTGAATCCACGACCCGACCGACACACGTAAGTTTGACTATGTTTTAAAAACATTGTATTAGATTGTAGACTTAAATAATTCAAATTGGCGTGGCTTAATTAACACGAGAAATTTATTAATAACAACAAAACGGTATGTACAATTTCAGAAATAAAGTTACGAACAAAAAGGAAGAATTAATGCCCGAAGGGCTTATTTGAACCAAAATCTCCTTTTAGAGATAAGCAATTTACACATATTTGTGTAGTGACGATTATACACAACTCATTAAAATTTAGTTAACTGGTTAATTGTTATATTTCCTTTACCTTGTTCACATAACCAAAGCCACACCAAAGCAACAGACGATAAAACCGCTGATAAATTACAAATCGGGCTTTAATTCTTCCTTTTTGATTCGTAACTTTATTTCTGAAATTGTACATATTGTTTTGTTATTACAGGGCCGTAGGAAGCAAATCTGAAGTGGTGCGGCTATGGTAGAGGCCCAGGGAAACCAGCTAGGGGGTCTGGGGGAGCGCTGTAAGCTGAAGCAATTTTCCGTACTGTATTGCCTTAGCTGGCTTCTGAAGGCCACGTTTGAACAAAATTCTCAAGATTTTATTAGTTAATTAAAATATGGTTCAAAGTTTTACTGCAGTAACCTAATTATTTGACTTTAAAAAATAATGCCAGTTTAGAGATTAGGGTATTGTTGTTGGTTGGTACCATGTCAAAATTCTGAGCTTCGGATAGTATCCATTAAATCACCGATATTTGGTAAATCCTTCACGCCATGTTTATGTCTAGAGACAATGTACTCTCGCAGCAGGTACGACCCACGTTTAGCTAATAGGGAAACATTCGAATAATGCTTCTAAATTATGACAAAACGATAAAAAAAAACTTTTTAAACTATTAATTTATACAAAAATGCTACCAAGCAAATATCTTTTTTTTTAACTGCTTAAAACATGAAAAACTACATAAATAAATCTGGGTGCAAGAGTGTTGAAATCAACCACTAGAGTGCAGCACCATCCCATGCGAACTGACCATGTTAATGCAAATATTGTATGGTGTTTCATCGACTTCAATAGTGACATTATGAGCATTTGCATCAAGCCGGATTCGTGGGTTGGAGTGACGAGTTTAGAAGTTGGTTGCACCATACAGCAGTATCAAATTTCAGCATTTACTGTCAGCGCAGCGTATGCAGCGATGCTGTTCAGTGCAACAATATATCTAACTCTATGGTTCAGTGGCTAAATTCCGGAACTATTATAACGGCGTAGCAGGAAAATTTAGCGTTGCTGCCTCCTGGATTATGAACGTCGTATCATGTCTGCATTCGACAATTCGGGCAAATAAAGCTTTTTTTCCCCCGGAAAAGTGGTGCGGCCATGGCCGGACCGGCCGCACCGGGTTTTACGGCCCTGCTTAATTTCTCGTGTTAGTCTACAATCTAATACAATGTTTTTATGAAATTGAAGAAGTCGTAATTATGGTCCCTAATTTGGCATCCAGATTGATGTAAATTCACTTCAGCATTTTAACCACTTTCAACTCGGCAGGAAACACATTCTCTTTGTACTGTTGTCCACTTTGTTATCCACTGCTGACTCTCGCATACATCTGCTCAGGTCTGCGTTAGTCATCCAAGTGCTCCCCAATCAAAATTTCCAATCCTCCTTGGGACACAAAGTGCAGACGACGCATTGCATTTAGCACCCTGATTGGCTGTGGAGTTGTACCACTTCACCAACCTGACTTCCTGTTGTGTTTCCGGTACGTACTGTAAGCCCATTGTGACGAATGTGTCTCTTGTACTGCCCAAATATGGAGAAGGCAGACAGACCCACAGCTACCTCTTCGATGACGGACGACATTCGTGTTTAAATAAAAGTTTCAGCCTAAATTTCTCCTGCCATTTTTCTGTGTGTCAAGTAGCTGCATGAGCTTTAAAAATGAAAACTTATAAGGCTTGTAAAGAGAATGAATGGTTTGGGTGTGACTTCTTACAATTAATATTCAGTTAATTTATTTTCTGACATTGCTGTGTCCAAACTATGAAATAAAAATTAAACTTTGTTGTTTTTCTTTCAGTATAAAATATAAAACATCACAATTCGAAATAATTGAACAACTATGTTGCTTAGGATATGCTCCTTTAAACATGACGTGTCGAACAGCTTATAAAAACATATAAAATATTATAAGCCAATCCTTTAAAGATGATGTGTTACATAGTATTTAAAAATTGTGTAAAGTAGTATTAACCATTGCTGAGCACGACAACCTTCAAAGATTACATAGTATATAAAATGCGTAATATAGTATAAGGCAATTATGGGCATGAGACTATCGGGCGAGAATGATTTTTAGTTCTATCTCCCTCGCTGTCTATGACATGGACAGCTGTCCCCCCTCGACTCCTAACATGAGAGGCGATATCTGTTTGGATTGCAGTTTATTTATAGTGCTTCGGTAACCTTGGCTAGATTAAGTTTGTAAGGATGGGGTAGTACGGAAACCAAAAAAGCCACCAAGCCAAGTTAACCAAAAGGTGTTCACGTAGGAAAGTAAGGATTTCACCCTTGCCACAGAACCACCAATCTAATCCCACAGAGTATTAGTTCAAAGGTTAAATGAAAAACTCGTCCCTCGCCTCTGCATCTAATGGTCTTCGAGTATTGTGAGTGAAGTTTCGGCCATGGTAATACCAAGGGGCGGCCGCCCCCCCCCCCCATGGTGTAAGTGTTTACAAGGGTTTGAAGCTGTTGATAGCAGTACTACCTAGATTCAGAGTCGGACTGGCCAGGTTGGCTAGTTGGCGATCGTCGAGGGCCCAATGGCCCGAAGGGCCACCCAGGGGCTCCGAGCCAGAGCGCCAGACCTGTAAATGTTTGGAATGGCAGTGGAAAAAAGAAGTAGGCTGGCCACACGTGATGACACAGCTGAATCAGCACTGGGGAATGGAGCCCGGGGATAGCCCGTCTGCTTCAGGCTTAGTTAAGGTAGTTTGTAAGTTTGTGGCCTTACAATCAAACTTAATTCTTTAGGGCTTCTCCGGTTCTGGTAAGAATTGTTTCAGCAGAGCCGTTACTTCCCTAACATTACCTCCAATTGGACCAAAATCAACCCTGTCTACAAACGATTTCTAGCAGCCAAGTAGCACTCTGCACCAGCAAGTTACCGCTAGTTGGAAGAAAAACAAGCCTCGTTTTTAAAGAAAGGCCAATGTTGAGTTCAATGTTCTATAAAACACAGATGTTCCTTAAACCCACCTTGTGTTAAGTTTCATATAATAAGTATAATGAACGCAATGTTGTCTGCATGGTCCACATCCCTGACATAGTTAACACCTGATAAAAACCAGGAGGCAAGGGTTTTTCTAGAAAGTTTATTGAAAAATCTAAGCAATGTCAGACTGGCTCCTGAAGGCACGGATCAAGAAGGGCTTCCCCCCACCCCTTATGTATATGTTCACCCCATCCCTTATGTAGTCTGATTCATTGGATCAGACTACAGAGATCAGCAGACGTGCTTCTTGTTGCTGCCAATTTCAAGTGTACTCTTTGTGTTCTTATTCAGTAAAAAAATATAAAAAAATAACACGCCAATTATGATTAAGCACAAACTTTTTTTGGCATTGATTTGTTTGGTGGAGCCCTGCCCCGCACCCCACTAGGGGAGCTTACAGCACTCCCCCAGACCCCTTACTGGGTTTTCTGGACCCTTTCAAAGGCACAATCGTATGATGAGTAGGCAAAATAGAGAGCCCTGAACATACACATAAGGGGTGGGGTAGCCCATCAGGATCCACGCCTTCAGGGGCCAGTCCGACACTGCTTAGATTTTTCAATAAACTTTCTAGAAAAACCCTTGTTTCCTGTTTTTTTCCAGGTGTTAACTATGTCAGGGATGTAGACCATGCAGACAACATTGCGTTCATCATACTTATTGTATGAAACTTAACACAAGATGGGTTTAAGGATTATCTGTGTTTTATAGAACATTGAACTCAACATTGACCTTTCTGTAAAAACGAGGCTTGTTTTTTTTTTACAACTAGCGGTAACTTGCTGGTGCAGAGTGCCACTTGGCTGCGGGAAATCGTTTGTAGACAGGGTTGATTTTGGTCCAATTGGAGGTAATGTTAGGGAAGTTACGGCTCTGCTGAAACAATTCCTACCAGAACCGGAGAAGCCCTAAAGAATCAAGTTCGATTTTAAGACCACAAACTTACAAACTACCTTAACTAAGACTGAAGCAGACGGGCTATTCCCGGGCTCCATTCCCCAGTGCTGTAACGATGGTAGTCAGTGACGCAAATAAGGAGGTATGGTATCAACAATGGCGTTTGCCATCAAAATGCGCGATCATGACTAGCCGTCTGGATATGGAGTTCCTAGATACCTATCGGGATATGGTTTGAGATATTCCTAAACCCAAAATATTATACTTACAAATTCAACTGGATATAATGTTACAAAATCATGTGGACTCTGAAAATGAACAAAGCAACAATAATATCAGGCACTCAAAGGAAAAAAAGCTAAGTGGGAGAGAAGTCTAGACTGAGTTTGGGAATTTTAGGGCCGAAAGAAACTCGGCCTAATTTGGGCCTAACCATGGAAACTACCCTAAGGGTTCGTAAAAACAGGCCTACTAGAGGCTCAGGTAGCAAAAATTCCCCAACAGCAGACCTAGCACGGGTCGAGGAGGACCAGCCGGGTGGCTGGCCCGAAGGCTAACTGATTTTGCATGCTGGCTCCGTTACGGACTGGTCATTATTTATCTCGGGGATGGGGGAGGGAGGGTCATGGACTTTTTTTTTACACTCTTGTGGACATGAAAAATGACATGACACTTCCAGCAGTCATAGTTTCTGAGAATGCCTTAACTTTTGAGGGACAAGCCCCTCCCTTCAGCGTGAGTGTTGACAATGTTTCGAAGCTGTCAGTAGAAATACTATCTTGTGTAATTTTCCAATAAACTTTGTAGTCAAACATTGACTCCTGGTAGCATGGGTAGCCGCGAGCACTGGGGCATCAGATTCTATAGACGTCTTGGTCCCGGCTGTACATCTCTCTGGCTTCTTACAGACCTGGGTTCGATCCTGGTGAAGGGAAGTGTATATGTTATGTTTTTATGTATATGTTATGGTTTTTCTCCGGTTGTTTCCCGCCCCTTGCACGAGGGTTTCCTCTGGGAACTCCAGTTTCCTCCCTCATGCGGCAAAAAAAAAACAACTGTCCTGTTGGTGGTATCTTCCATTTAACATCTGCCGCTTGGGCCTTCAAAAGCTTATTGGCAGACATCTACTATTCTATTGGTTCCTTAGCTTCTTGTCATTCAGGTGTTGACTATGTTAAGGGTGTGGGCATACAGGCAAACATTACTTTCATCATACTTATTGCATAACACTCGACATAAATGGGCGTAAGGAACTTCTTAGTTTTGAAGTGTTTTTAACTCAACCTTGTCTTTTCGTTAAAAACTAGGCACATTTTCCTAACAACTAGTGGTAACTTGTTGATGTGGAGTACTACTTAATTTAGCTACAGAAAATTGTCGGCTGACAGTCTCAATAGGCGTACGAAAACCACATTTTTGGGGAGGAAGGGGGTCCTAGTATTTTTGGGTCTTGATGGGGGGGGGGGGGGTCGTTCATTTGTTCTTTCCTTCTTTTGGGGGAAAATAGGTTGATTTTGGTCCAACTGGACTTAATTTTAGGAAAGTTGTGGCTCTGGCAGTATCCAGAGTAGGATAAGGTTCAGGGGAATAAAGCTAGGTTGGTTTTGATTCCATAATTTTATGGAAGTTATGGCTCTGGTAGCATCCAGGATTTGGTAGGGGGTTAGAGTTAGGTTGATTTTGGTTCAATTAAGACTTAATTTTATGGCACTTATGCCTCGGGTAATATAGGGTGATTTTGGTCCAATTGGACTTAATTTTAGTGAAGGTATGGCTCTGGTAGTATCCAGGGTGGGATAGGATATTGTTCCAGTTGGCCTTAATTTCATGTAAGTTATGGCTCCAGTAGTATCCTAGGTTTAATCGATAGACAGAGTTAGGTTGATTTTGGCCCAGTTAGACTTATTTATTATGCCTTGCGTAATAACCAGGGTTGATTTGGATCCAATTGGACTTAATTTTAGGAAAGTTGCGGTTCCGGTAATATCCTGGGGTAGATACGAGAATAGACTTTGATTTTGTTCCAATTGGACTTAATGTTAGGGAAGTTAACGGCTCTGGTGATAGCCAAGGTTGGATAGAGAGACAGTTAGGTTGATTTAGGTCAAACTGGACTTAATTTCTTGCAAGTTATGCCTGTGGTAATAGCCAGGCTAGAATAAGAGAATAGTTAGGTTGATTTCGGTCCAATTGGACCTAATTTAAGGAAACTTTAAGGCTCAGGGTTGGATAGCGGGATAGTTAGGTTGGTTTGGGTCCAATTGGGCTTAATTAGGGATCAGTTGTCAACCCCCTCTAGTAGTATCCAGGGTTGGATAGTGGGCTATCCCCCTATCCAACCCTGGGAACTATCCAATCCATAACTTCTCTAAAATTTGGGTTAAGTTGATTTGGGTCTTATTGGTCATAATTCTAGGGAAGTGAACGGCTCTGGTAATATCCAGGGTTGGATAGTGGAAGAGTTAGGTTGGTTTTGTTCCAATTGGACTTAATTTTAGGGAAGTCATGGCTCTGGTAGTATTCAGGGTTGGGTAGGGGGATAGTTAGGTTGGTTTGGTGAATTTGACTTTAAAACAGGTAATTTTTTTTATCTTCGGGGAGGGGGGGTGTCCTGGATTTTTTTGGACCCTCTCGAGTGGAGGGGGGATGCATAAATTGTTAATACTTGCCGAGAGGGGGGCAAAATAAACGCTGACCAAATTTTGGAAAGCCATTTTTTGTTATCATAAATGACACTTTACAGCAGTCAAAACTTCTGACAATGCCTAAATTTCTAGGGGAGGAACTCACCCCATGATGTGTTTACAAGGTTTCAAAGCTGTCAGTATCAGTACTACGTTTAAACTTTCTGGAAAAGCCTTGCCTCCTGGTTTCTTGGCTTCTTTTCTTTCAGGTGTTGACTGTGTTAGGATGTGCGCGTACAACTAAACGTTGCATTCATCATACCAAGAATTTATAGGGTTGGGAAGAAGAATTTGTAACTCTAAAAAGTCCCTATTGAAACGTGTTACATTCATTCCTATTAGTTCCATCCCAGTTTTCAGAGGGCGCCACGCGTTCCAAATTACAACTAAGCTAAACTAAATAATTAAATACAAGCTAGTTTTGTTTAGTTTAATTTTAGGCTGAAAACTGAGTAGAAATTTCCACATAAAACTCATGGCGCCCTCTATAAACTTAGACGTAACTAATAGGAATGAATCTAAGACGTTTCAAAAGGAGGTCTCACTTACAAATTCTCCTTCCCAACCCTATAAATTCTTGATCATACTTATATTATACGAAAATCTACTTACGATGGGTGTAAGGAACTTCATAATTTTATAGAACATTTTTAACTCAACCTTGTCTTTGCACAGGCACATTTCCCTTACAAGTACTGATAACTTGTTGGTGCGGAGGGGCATACGAAAAGTGCATTTTTATTTGTATTTTGGCCCCCATAAATGACAACCGATCCCTAATTTTAGGGAAGTTACGGTGTTCTGGTAATATACAGGATTGGGTAGGGGGTTAGACAGGGGGATATTTTAGGGAAGTTAATGGCTTTAGTAATATCTAGGATTGAACAGTGGGGTTAGGGGAATGTTGATTTTTGTCAAATTGGACTTAATTTTATGGAAGTTACAGCTCTGGTAATATCCAGGAGTGGATAGTAGGGTGCAAAGTAAGGTTGATTTTGGTCAAAATGGGCTTAAGTTCTGTTTACCCAGCATTGGGTAGGGCAATAGTTAGATTGGTGTTAGTCCAATTGGATTTATTTTTAGGGAAATAACTGGCTCTCGCTAGTAATATCCTATACAGTTAGCTTGATTTTGGTGTAAATGGTCTTAATCTTATGGAAGTTGCGACTCTGGTAATATCGAAGATTGAACAGTTTGGTAGGAGGAAGGTTGATATTGGCCAATAGCCAGGGTTGGGTAAGGAGAGAGTTAGGTTAATGTTGGTGCATATGGGCTTAATTTTAGGGAAGTTGTGGCTCTGGTAATATCCAGGATTGGATAATGGGGGTAGAGGAAGGTTGATTTGGTGCAACTGAACTTGGTAATGTTATTGGTTGCAATGAAGCAATTTTTTTTTGTAGTGCTGGTTAAAATTGAATTATGTGTTCTGAAATAGGTAACACAAGATCAGGATATTTAGACTAAAATGATAGGCATATTTTGTGACAGTTATAAAAATCCTTGAATTCTCCTTGAGTCCTTGGAGTCTTCTTTGTAAAAGCATTGTAACTAGTATATGCTTAGAACTAAAATAATTAATACCAAAATTTTATTACAAACAACTACAAAACAACTACATAAAAAATTCGGCTGTCTGCCAGCTATATCACCTGCCCCGTCCATCGTGTTGAAGCCTACGATGTGAGGCATGCAATGTAAGTGTGCGGCTTAGGGCTAATTGCCTCATTTGGGAGTCATTTCCATCTGTAAGAAGCAAAAAATGTATAAAAAAGAGCGTCTAATGAGACCTTAAAGAAAATTAGTTTTCTGGAATAATGATGAAAAGTAAGGGTCAGTCACGTTTCCTCTCGTTAAAAAATTAATTGAAGTCAATAGATTTTAATACTTAATGCACAATTTACATTAGACAGTATACGATAATGCAATGTCAGTTGAAACAACACGGCCAGCCTTCCAGTCATGTATCTCAGCAACAGAGCATACGCAGAAATGCAGGGAGCGCATTGTATGAAGGAGTACCATGTAGACATGCTTGATGAGATCCATTCTGCCCGAAACTTTGTGAAGATCTTGGTTTTTTTTAGCTCATTTTTCATTTTGGGTAGTTTTGGCCCTTTCTGTTACTTCCCAAAAGTAGTTAGCCTTTGAAGGATGTATTTCAAACATATACACAACCAGCTGTATGGATACTTAAGTATTTTAATTTGATACTAGGCGAGCCTGGCAATACATATGCCATGACTAGCAGTTCCTTGCAGCCAGGTACATCGCACGCTGCCCCGTGGCTTTTATTTACTACATTTGGATTGTTTGTCATAACCCTGTTAAGCATCCTGATCCCCTATGCCACGCCGTAAGCACTGCCATTTTTTGTCGCACTCGCGTTTATTTTCATGAATCATGAACCATGATGAATGAATCATGAATGAATGAATGAATGATGAATGAATGAATCATGAACCCCGAGTTTTCCGTCAACAATACATGTCTTAATAATTTGTTTGTGAGTGATTGTTACTACTACCGTAAGTCACTGAGTTAACGCCCATACCCAGATTAACGCCCACCCTTTCCTTTTTATTTCACGATTTGGCCTAGACCTCCCCACCCAAACTAAAACCAACAAAATGCGAAAATCTTTATATTTAATTGTCCATCGTGTAATAATTAGTTATATACAGTAGAACCTCATTTCTACAAACTCTGTTAGAACGAAACCCTTTTTATAAAGAACAATTTGCAAATGTCCGTTTGGTTGCAGTTGAATAACTACAAACTAAAGAATAATTTTTTAGAACGAACAGAAAATTTTTACATAGAATTAATTTTGGTGGTTGGAAACCTAAAACATACCTACAGATGTTAACTTTTAATGATTTAATGCTGGAAACATTTTCGCGGTCACAAATTCCATTGTTTACATGTTTTCATTGCTACCAACGATCATCAAGTTTCTGTTTACATCAGTTACTTCCGGTATAGTACCATTCAGAAACCTAATTTGGGTGATCTGTTTCACCAAAACCAACCGGAAGTGGCCTCCCATAAACAAGATGGAGGATGAAGCTAGCAAACGTGCGACTATTTGACGCCCGGTCACCATCATCAGCCAGTCAATATCATCTAGCCGAAATGGAGTCCGTATTATATACATCGAGAATCTGTGTAATCAGAAATAGTATGACGCAAGCATTTGTGAAACAAGGAACAACTTAAGTCACTTCCATGTACTTTCACAAATGCATACGTCATACTTGAAACGCCAATCAGAAACGAGCTATACCATGTTGGCCAGACATCAATAGTCGCTCCTGCTAGCAACATCTAGCAGTCAATGTTTTTAAAGTTACAGAAGTAATTTTGATCCATTTCATGTTGACATTTTTAATTAAAGGTGATATTTTCTTACATTTATTTACATTAGTGTGGTATTAACTTGAATCCTGTGATAAAAAGAATTAAAGGAAACTCCTAAATAAATCTAGGCAGTGTTATCAGTTCCTAAAAGCTACGGTAATTTAAGTTATTATTAATATTTTTCATACGTCAGTGTTGAAATTAAAAAAAAAGTGACCTTTTTCCACATTAATATGGTAGGAAACTAGAATCATAAAACTGGTAACTAACACAACACTGAGCTCAAACCACCGTGAATCTTTCATTATTTTTCATGAAAATAAAGTTTCTTACTATTTGCAAAATACTAATTTTCAGTATGTGCTAAAATCGCTATTTTTGCCATTATATGCCCGAAATAAATTTAAAATTAAATTCCCATCTGAATCGTATTTAGTTTAGCGCTGTGCTCGCCTTCCGTTTTATTGCGAGCTAGCATCAGGGTTAGTTATATTGCTTCGGATACTGGTGTAGTGCACACGTAGTGCAGCTTGTTGCTATAGAAACGTGGCTCTCGTCGCTAATCACCAATAGGGATGTTTTTAAAGTCAGCGGCTTGCTTGCTGAGCGTTGAGTTTGCTTGGTCTCGGCTTCCTTCGCTTTTCCCATTTTCAAGCCGAGATTAAAAACGACGTTACTTGAAGTTTACTAAGCACAAACATGGCCAACAATAACAAAATCAGTTATTATATCTCTTTTCTCTGTTTTATCCCATTATTAGTAGCGTTTAAGATGATGAGAGTAAAGACTAAGCAATTGAGCTGCTAGCAGCTATCAATATAGTACTTGAAACGCATGTATCATGTAGATTTATTGCTTGTATGATGATGGTTGCCGATTGTTGCTCAGCGGCACTGGCGCATGGGCACATCGAGCCCCCATATTGGTTGCGTAAGCTCAGCGAACTCGGTACCCTTTTTCCTTGCTTACTTGGCTGCAGCCGCTGACTTTAAAAACGACGGAAAAGTTTCTCAGCGCAAGCGGCTTGAATTAAAAAACGGGAAAGCTTGCCTCGCTTCCAAGCGGCTCGCAAGCCGCTGACTTTACTAATGGAATCTGATGCCCAAATTCGTGATTTGCTGGCTTCTGGAACTTTTTCGGAGTGCACCTACAGGAAAACACCAGGTGATGAACACCCAGCCTGCAGAAACTAGAAAATGTAATTTTAAAAGTGCAAAGTGTGAAATTTGTGACATTCATGAACCGTGAGACTGAAAAAAGTGATTCATACTTGGAAAAAGACAGCTCAGAAAAAAGTGCAACTTGAGAAAAAAAACGTGACTATTTTTCCTCCGTGGAAACTCCACCTACAAAAAGGGATAATGCAAAAGCACCCCTCGATGTCCATGTGGACATAATGAGCATGAATCTTTCCATTCCAGAAGCCTTTTTGTCAGAGGAATCAATTGCTAAGGCTGCTCAATACGCTATTATAGTAGACGATGCTACGAACGCAGCCGAATCGCCTGGAGAATCCTGGCTCCATTACACTCTACAAGCAACCTGCAACCTGTAAGCTTGGAAGTGCAAAAATCCACTAAGGCCCACATCAACGTTTCAGTGGCTGCCCTGAAAGCGGAAATTTCTTCCAAACTTGATTTGAAACTGGACAATAAACTAGATAGTAAACTCGATAGAAAATGTGAGGCCTTCGAACAAAAGTTCTTCGTCTTTACGAATTCACTTGCATCTGGGAAAGCGAGAGCCGATCAAGGCTCTTCTACTCGGCCAGCTGCGCTATCCGTTGGTGCGAAACCGAACCTTTCCAGCACCAGCCTGGGCTCTATTATAGTACCGGCCGGATCTTGGATGAAAAATAGCATACGTGACTGAGAATTGCAATATGGCTGCTGAAAACGACACTTATGCGATTGATTTGTTCGTTGCCGCTTTCTGTCAACCGAGGGTGACACCGACCGTACAAATTGCCAACGGTTTTTTTTTTTTAGATGCGCAGAGAAAAAGCTTAACTGTGGCTGAGTGATAGCTTTAAAAACTATTTAAAAATACTGTTATAGAAAACCATCACTAGCTGTCAGTAGATGTCACGTCTCTCCATACAAAGATGCTTCCTCGAAAAACATACTTCCAAGAAATGAATCAGTCGTGACGACCATTTTGTCCCCCACCCCCAGTAAACCGTCGTAGGTCGGATCGGATAGTTTACTGGCCATGCGCCAGCAAGGATGGAGTTTAGGAATGCTGAGCCAGGAAAAACAATCCCAATCCTCTGCGTACAAAATTTCACAACGTTTTTCATTTGATTTGTATAGTAACAATAATGAAGCGAAAGCTTAGTGTGAATCCAAGGTAAATGTGAAAATGAAGAGTAAAAACAAAGACAGTGAAAAGTGTAAACAAAGACGGTATAAATACAAATAATTTAAAGCAATAAAAACACAAGAAAAAGTGTGAAAGGAAAACGTTTCATTAAAAATTCTCTCCCCTCCCCTATAATTCGCTCAAAGTTTCTAAAGACAATCGAAATTAGTGGTCTCCTTTGGAGTTAGGGCAACGTTCCATAATCCAATGTAATAAGGCGTAACCCAAATGTAATTCTGTCACCCGTCAAACAGACACAAGTGTTGGGTCGGAGGTGGACAGACAGGGGCTTAACGACCTAAAACTTGGTGTTAAATATAAAATACTAACAAACCTACAACAACACACGAACCCCTAAAGTGCGATTGTTGAAAAACCCTCACATAACGTGTTCTAGCAGCGAAAGGTCGCTAAAGAAAGTATTGGTGGGAGGATGGCCTCACATCCATATCCTCCCCTTTGCGCTCGCCTGGAGTGCATAACCCACGCATGCGCACAGAAGGAGAGAGAGCGAGCTGAACGAGGAAAAGAAGTGTATACCGTTTTTCATGTGCGTTAAAACCGTTTTTGACAACATCATTCCTTGCGTCATCGATTCTCAGAGATTTGACAGAAGAACCTTGGCAAAATCTGGCGCACGAACAGGATGGATGGAAGTGATGACGAAGACGGCGACGGTAAACTGAAGATTGCGGACTTAGCCAACGATCGACAAAGAGGCAAAAATGGCGAACGCGGCTTCGCAACTGCAACGGACAGTGTGTGTGCAACAGCCAGCCAGAAACACTTTGGCTAGTATTGAAATAGAACAAGTTTTAATTAGAATCACAGACTAATGGCATCAGTGATCAGCGTGTGAAGACAATTGAGCGTATTTATTGTGAAACTGCACGAACTATCTTGGCTAATGTGGAAAGGAATTAGCTTGGTTTTAAATGAGACATGATCGCAAGTTAGCACTTTCTGGGTGAAGAAGGGGAACTTTCATGAGCCTTAACTCGCAGAGTAGTAGACGAATAACCGACCAAATCCGCATCGGTGTACAAAGTACGACGGATATATCTGACGGTTCAGTGCTACGAGTTTTATCAGGGAATCAGTGCCTTCAACTCAGGTTCAATGATGTGCTACGTAACGGGGAAATCGTTGGTGTCCGAAGGGAAGAACAACTGGCGCGAAACTCGGATCAGGACAAGGCGCTCCTGTGTGCGCATAAGCATAGTATCTCGTTGGAATGCTCCAGCATGTAGCAGTCTAATTGACGGTCCTGTAATGAGTGTTCGAGCGCAGGAGAACATGCATAGACATACCGTGCGAATATTAGCAAGGTGCTAGACAAAAAAGACAAAAAAGATCGCCGAGCGACAGCAAGACGTGTTTGCAGCGTGCGGGAAACAACGAAATCGAACTTTACGATTAAGACATTTTTTCGGGAAAAAAAGACAATTGGAAACATCGAAATTGTCAAAAGTCATGTCCACTTCACCTTGGAAATCGGTATTAGTGAGAACAAATCGAGTTTATGAGTATGTACACCATTGTGGCCTACGAAAAGATTTGACCACCGCCGATGTGACTCGACCTACCATGGCAGACCAGCAGACACAAACCGAAAACGAGGACGACTCTCAAATTTTCAGTCACATGGAGAGTAGCAGAAAAGCAAAAAAGGAAGTGTAAAGAGTGGAAGACCACCGATTAGGTGGGACTACGAAAAGCAAGCCAAGAAGCTCAGGCCAACTTTGGCAGCGCCCCACCCACCTGAAGACAGATTGGGACGATTTATAAGCAGGCAAGAGCTGACCCTGACTACAGCATGGGGTTTGCATGATCAATGGGGCTGCTTCAAGAACGTGTCAGTAAGCAAGGCAAGCATTGGCTATTGCCGGAAATAACTTTCGTTGTGGAGAATGGCGAACAAGTAGCATTCACTCTACGACTTTGGTGCTGTGTATGCGATCGTCAGAATGCAATGAAAAAGACTCGAACGACACAGCAAAGCTTTTTTGGGCGATTTTCGGAATGCAGCTGATGCACAAGCTGCGATGACATCGAAATATAGACAAAGACGTGCGGTATTAGGAAACGAAAGCAACACGTTTCGAGAGGCTGACTGAGGAAGTTCGCTGGCACTCGGATGTCAAAGGAAAGAAGGACAAACGCAATAAAGAATGCTAGACTGTATGGGGTGACAGTGACGAGGTTTTGTTAACGAAATTTCTTTTTTCCAGAATTTGGGGGGAGGGAGGAAGACATGAGTGTAATTGCATTTTGAGCCGAAATTTTTTTCTTTTTTTCTTTTTTTTTTTTGATTTAGGATGCTGCATGCAAAACAGTGAAATCAAAGTTGACACATCTGGTGATTATGATTTAAGAGTAGCAGAAAGCACATTAAGCAATTACTGACAAGGGGTACTGTGATTTATGTTGATTTGTAATAAGATTCTTGGGGAACAGTTAATTAGTTTTGCATACTATAATGTTGGAATTAAGTTTGATTGGGGGGTCAGTGGGCATGTGCAGAGCTCGAAGCTTGAGCCAACGTAACATTTTTAAAAATTGTTTAGTGTCGCAGGGACCAAGCAGGTACCCGTGCACACAGTATGTACCTTTAATGGCCTATATTCGCATTTAACCTTTTGCAGCATGTAGACGAGGCGTGACAGGACACTCCTGCGAAATGCTGTAGACGTTTTGATGATTTGCACTTGAGTACAGTTAATCATAATAAGACTAATAAGTCGAGTATTTATTTGGTTCAGCTATAGTAAATTTTGATTTGCAAGCAGAAGTGCAAGTCATGCACTAAAGTAAGAAAAATTTACCTTATTGTTTATAATGAATCTTTAAGACCGTAAGTCGAGCATTATTTGAACACAGCACTTAGCATAATTGTTTTGTAGAATTGCTGGATTACGACTGGTTGTTGATTAAGACTGTCGGCCAACTTCATCTGTTGTTAACTAAGGGTAACTATGGTATTTGGTAATTATGTGGGGATAACTGGTGGTTAAATTTCGTGGCCAGTTATCACCAGTTGGTGGCCAGTTATTGATGAAGGGGATGAATGTGATTTGTATTGTCGGACGAAGGCATGAGGTCCCTTTCTCCCGCAGGGGAGCTTACTTGATTGATGGGTGGTTTTGTTACGTCCAGGTATTTGGAGGAAGACGTTCCTCCCAGACAAAAAACCACTGTTCGTGGCAGAATCATTGGACCAGTAGGGTCACTTCCGAGGTTGTTGGGCAGACATTTCGGCTGGCCACCGAACGTAGCTGCAGAAAGGTAAGGAGTTCACGAGTTTTAAAAATTTTAGATTTGTAATGGTATTAAAATTTAAGATTGACCACTGCCCCGCCATTTGTTTAAAGAGTGGTAAAGTTGTTGGTAGAACCTATTACTCATGAGATTTTGTGAATATGACAGGAGTTTGAAACAGTGAAAGCTGGCATTTGTGGAAAATTGTTAACACTTGGTAATTTGGTCATTGCTGGTCGTTGACGAAAGAAGAGACAAAGAAGAGAAGGACGAGAGAAACTGTTTTAATAAGTGCTTTGTTAAGAATTGATGAGTTTGAGATTTGTCTAATATCTAAAAGTTGTAACAGTAGGTACCAAAGGTTCATTTCATGTGCGAACGCAACCACCGCGTAATTGGGGTGGCGAAGAGTTTGAGGATGGCCTCACACCCACCTCCTCCTCCTTTGCGAGCACTCTAGCCTGGAGACGGAGGTGAACGAAGAGAGCTGTATGCCGTTTTTCATGTGCATTAAAACCTTTTTTGACATCATCATTCCTCAGAGATTTGAAAGAAGAACCCTGGCATTGGGAAAAATGACACCTTCTAAAAAAGAGTCGCAAAGAGAAATTGCAACAACACGAATCGCCAAATCTCTGTTTAGCCGAATCCCTACAACAATGTGTTGTCAGGTCGCAAAATTGCCAAATCTCCATTTCGCTGAAAAGTCGGACCTGTGTGTGTCCCAGTCGACATTTCGCCGAATCGTCAAATAGCCAAACCGCCGAAAAACATGCTGAAAACATGTTAAACCTCACCTAATCGACACACTGAAACGTCGTTTTGAGGAGTTATTATACCGACAAAGTGATCATTGGGGCGAAAGACACAAAGAACATTTTGAAAGGAACAGAAAAAGATCAAACGACCCATGGTTTCAACGTACTGACGATTTTTGTAATAGGGAAGGATTCTCTATGCCGACGACTATATACATTACCTGTAATTTATAGCATTACTTCCTCCAATGCAATCTGCCCCTAGAAAAAAACTTGTTGGCTTCCCTGCCATCTTGGTAGCTTATCCTACTGCGCATGCATGAACGCAGCCCTCCTATAAAAGTGCTGGCATTGGACCTTGCTTCATCTTTCTTCTCTAGGGCAGCCGCTACCCTTCTGCGGATATCAGAAGAGACTCGGCGCGACCTTGCCTGTTTCTGAACTATGTCCCTCCAGTCTTTAGCCAGTGGTCCTGTGCGGAGGCTTCACGACCATTCTTTGGCAAACTTCTTGACCACACTGTGGTATGGATTTGCCAACAGTCATCGCCGAGGCTGATTCGTCCTCCAGCTTTGATGACAGTCCAGCTTCAATGGTTGCTCCGCCGACCCCTTTCAGCCATTCACTGCCAGCTGTTGGTTCACCAGGACACCCGGTCTCCTTGCTGCTCCAGCACGACCCTCTTCCAACGTCCCAGCAACACGTTGCTTGGTCACCCACATTTCCCAAGCTGCACCACCTCGACGCATGGGGCGACAACCGTTCATCCCTACACCTCAGTCACTATTACGACGACCCCTGTCATTCGTAACAGGGACGACCTTCACAAACAGTTACTCATGACATCTGTTGGACACAAGATTACAGTCATTCCAGTCGTTTATGCACCTTTCTGCTCTACTAGTATTGCATCAGAGTTCCTTTTGTTGGCCACGAGCACGACCCTGCCCTTCTGTGGCTGGTTCTTCCCATTCGGATCCCCTGCCATCATTCCCCGTCGTTCTTCGCCACCACAACTTTCTCCTGTGGCTACGAAGCTATAAGTTCCGTCTCCAGTCTTTCCAGCACCTGTTCCTGCGCCGTGGTCGTCCTCGCCATCCTTTGGCTCTTCTACGACTCCCTCGCTCGTCTTCTGCTTCACCTTGTCTCCTTTGCCTTGAAGCAAGTTCATCTCTGGCTGGGCCACCCTCACCTCACCCAGGAACCCCACTTGGGTTGCCCATTGTTAATTTTTAAAAGCTCAAAGTGTTTACGGTAAAAATCGCCGTACTGCACGCCACTTCCTGTCGACCATTGGACATCACCAATCTTTGCAAAATATTTATTTTTATGAGGCATAAATCCGCCCAGCATTAGTTTGTCCTACGGGGACGTTCTGCCCCACATACATGTTGGTGCTTGATGCTTGTTCAGTTTATTGTTTGAATCCATCAATGCTGTGTTTTAAAATACACAATTAAGGCAGGGTGTTGCTGAATTTCTACTCCACCGGACAGCATCTAATTCAAATTCTTGTTTAAATTAAATGCGTTGTAGCATTAGCTGGTTGTACATAAACCTATAATCTTAATTATTCACGTATTTTTAGTGCAACCATTTTATTAAAATTTAGCTACCTTAGCAGTCCTGACTTAGGAACGACAAGATTGATGTTCCTTCTTCAATTTGTATTTTTGTAAATTTGTATCTCCACTCCAACCTTATAGTGACTATCCAATATATAAATGGCTTATTCCTTCAATAGATGCATAACATCGCAGTTCAACTGGGCTTTAATTCATGACCATCTTTCTATTAATCAGTTAAAAACTTATAAAGTTATGGTCAATACAGTCTTGAATGTGGAAACCCGTTTCCATCAAAACCCACCAATCCATTCCAAAACCTCAACGGTTCCAACGGTCCCGGATTCAGCCACTCAGGGTTAAGCCCATTTAACCAATCAGAGAATACCTTCCCCCCCCCCCCACAGCTTAATGAGAACCGCTCCCAAGCTCCACTGAAGCCAGTGTGGCTTGAACCCCAACAAACACAGATTTGCCTCTCAAACTGAAATTTTTTCCCTCTGCCTTGCTCTCGCGAAGTCATCGCAGACGTCCGCAGTTTCGCAGCCCATATATACCAGATCCCTGCATTCCATCCTTAGCATAGCTCACGACAAAGCCAACAGTCACTATCGTCTGTTGGGGAGATGGAGAGGTCTCTTTGCCACACGTTGCCAGGCCAGGCAAAGGTTGTAGTTTTTCAAATAGGCTAGTTTAAACTTAAACGTATTTTTTTTAAGCTCTCAGTTCTAAATTAAATAGAAACTTTAACTTTATATTTGACAGTTGTCTTTGAAATTTATGGGGACGTAGGTTTTCGGTTCTTTGGAATCTAGTCTACCCATAAACTTAAGGGTTTAAGGTCCCCTTCCTAAAAACCGGCTTTCTAGTTTATTTTAACTGAGTTTTATTGCAGTCGTTCCTGAAGCTTGTCCTTCTATGGTGGAACCCTAACGTTACTTGAAACTTGGAAAGTGATTTGATTTTGACTATTTTATTCTCAGTGGATGCTGTAATGATCTAGAGTTCTTGTTTGAACAAACTTATTTCTATTCGAAATTATTTTACTGTAAACCACAAGAGTTTACTTGGAATGAAAGCCGAATTATTATAATTCTCTGATATTTTATTTTAAAATACGATTTTAAAAAGTGTAAACTTGCTTTTAACCTGAAACGAACATGTAACTGTTTATTTTTTGTATATTGTTATAAAACCAAAAGTTTTTCTACTTAACCTGAGTTTCCCGATTATTAGCTAGAGTTAAGATAAACTTATTTTAGACTCCTGTAGCTAGTAACTAAGCTCCACCGAGGTGGCAGTGAATACCAGTTTTTAATTTACTTTTAAACCTTATTAGCCTAGGCTACTGACTCTCTATTACTAAACGGTTATAGAAAGAGCTACGCTAGTTTAAAAAGTCTAACAACGCTACCAAAGAGTACTTTAAACCTCCACAACTGTATACCAGATGTCGGTGTATGTTACAAGGACCTCCCGTCGTTGCATCCGCCATCACAATCTGGTGGCAGAGGTGGGTAAACAGGTGTTGTTCCTGCTTAATATCCTCCCATCCTGTCATACTACAATGACAGTTTTGTTGTGAAGAATCGAACCATCAAACAACAGACGTCAGCAACAAGTTACAACGTTGCAACCCGCAGTTATCTACTGTAGATGCCAGCATCAAAGTCAAAACGATGCACAAGATGATTTCCTGAAGCCAAAATGGAACTTGGAGACGGTCATCAAGAACTGCAGCTTCACTAATCTGGACAGCTGTACCGAGATGTTTTATAACTTTAAAACAACACCAAGGAGAAACCAACATCGGATATGGTGCTCCAGTAAACCACAGGTTCTCACAACCATCCCGTGTCCCGGACGTTTTCCACAACCCGAGACACAGTGCAGTAGGCCGAATTCAAAAAATTGGACTATCTACTTCAAACTCAGGATTCCAACTCATCGGTGGGAGGAGGAATGACGGACCACACAACCGTGAGCAAAAATTGTAAAAAGGTTAGTGTACACTTGATGCGCTGTAGTTGCCAAGCTAGTATTTAATTGTGCTTATTATTTTACTGTGTTTGAGGTCATGAATCAGGCGTTATTTGTCTCTAACTGGGTTTACAGGTTTTTACTTGAAAATTAATTCAATTTAAGCTCAGTTAAAACTTACTGTTATTTTGCGGCTGTGATTTAACGTAAATTTCATTTTTTTTTAAATTCAACCTAGCCTACAAAAATGGCTACACTAGAGGAAGTTATTGATAAACTTACGAACAAAGATTTAAGCAAAGCCTACCTAAATGTCTCATCGTAAGTGAGAAAAAGCAGGATACTATTAAAATCCTAGAAGATGTTACAGAACAGCAGAAAATTTTAGTGCTATAACGGTTATCCGTTTAAACGTTTAAACGAAAATTTACGTGTATACGTTTTTCTATATTGCTAAACGATTAACCGAGTCTGATTATTTACCTCACAACAGCACAACGTTTTAATTCAACAAACGTTATTTTGTGACTTTATTTTGTAGTTAACATTAAAACTACCAGAATATTAGCTGCTTTCGTTGCATTCAACTTGTTCAGCAGCTGTAAAACCTGAACTTCCGGTTTTGGTGGTGAAATCGAAACCAGCTTCGGTTAGGCTTAGGAAAAGATTGATTAAGTCGCGACGGGTTTTAACCGCGCTCACCGGAAACGTAGCGGGACACTGCAGAATAGATAAAATATTATCACCACGTAAGTCAATTAAACAATTACAACTTTTTTTTAAACAATTGTTTACAAATTGTTCAAAACAACTAACCATTGGATGGTTAACAAAGCTAAATTCCAAAGCGTGCTGACTGATCCGAGATTGTAAAACAATCGCAAATGTGTGAGGATTTCCCGCGATTTCTGCTTTTTTTAATTTTTTTATATTTAGGCTATTGTTTAACATTTGTTTTATTTCAGAATAAATACGATTTGTTTACATAACGTGGATTCGTGTTGCTTAATTTTTTTTAATTAAATTAGCGAGAAACGTAGTTATTGAATTTTATGTTGACTTTTTTTTGTCTTAGTTTGTTGCGTTGTTGTTATTAACGTTAGATTTTTCACTGTTTTCGGTTAACCGAACTTTTAATTAGGTCGTTTAAACGTTTAGCAAATTACACGGAAACTGCTAGCACTAAATTGATCTAGAAGATGAATTGGCCTCGCCAATCGGAAAACGTGAGTCCGTTGCACTTATTAAAAGACAGCTAGATTTATGAGCAGAAGAATTGCATCTCAAAGCCTTAGTATTGCAAAATGAGAATGCATGTAGGGATCAAGACGCCGCCGAAGCCGACAGAGCTCGAGCTCCCGATCTCGCGCTTCGAGAACAAGCCGCCGAAATTAGCGATTAGGCTAGGGCACACGACCTTGCTGTCAAAACACGAGAAAACTTACTAAGAGATAAAGACCTAGAAATAGCAAGGCTAACGGGTACAGTTGCTCATTCCAACATAATTCCCGTTGTAACCAATCCAAATCCAGTTAGAAAACCCGGCAAAGTTGCTGATGTTGTGAGGTTGCTAACTAAATGGAACCC
This sequence comes from Lithobius niger, assembly GCA_023313725.1. Taxonomy (NCBI): domain Eukaryota; kingdom Metazoa; phylum Arthropoda; class Chilopoda; order Lithobiomorpha; family Lithobiidae; genus Lithobius; species Lithobius niger. The sequence goes on along the minus strand of JAHWFP010072400.1, from coordinate 26,089 downwards.
TAAGAGTGAAATCAATTCATTTTTAAAAATATTCGAAAGAACCATGGAAACACAGACAATTCCAGCGGACGAGTGGGTCCTAGGCTTACAATCCCTATTCGGGGAAGTAATGGTTAAAGTTTGTTCGCAGTATAAGTGTGCTAGAAATGCACGATTACAAAATAGTGAAAGTTAAACTTTTAGAGTGTTTTCTGCAGACTAAGGAAAGCATTCAAGTTCAATTCCGTTCCTTAGAAAAAGATCCTGAAGCACAATTTCACGATCATGCTTTCGAGCTTAGAACTCTATTTTCAAGATGGGTGTCCCTGGCCAACGTTAATGGTAGTTATGATAATATCGTCAATTTATGTTGATGGAAGAATTTTTAAAATCATGTCCTGCGGGGCCCCGTAAATGGCTTCCAGATCAACAGAAAACTGGAACGCTGGAAGAAGCAGCTCGTCTTAGTGACGATTGGGCTACAAGAAACAAGCAAATTTCGGTAGAAGTTAACCCCAAAAAAAAAGTGGTAACAAAACAACAGGTACTCAGCCTAGTGCTATCGGTTCTAAACCCAATAGTAATCGTGGTGGTAGTAACCGTAACCACAGTACCGCAGCTAAGCGGGCTGGCACTACGGCAGTACGAGCAGACTCCACTAGTGGGGACTCTGCCAGTGGCAGCTCTAATAAAGAGTTTGACAAGCCACGTTCACGACTCATACCGGGAGACGGTAATTGCTTTTTTTGTAAGAAACCCGGACTGTAAAGACTGCTGTTTACGAATGGCACAGGAAGCAGCCAACCCTGCTAGTGAAACAAATCACTTAGCACGGGCTGCCCCCGAAATCAATTTGTCTAAGCACATACATGAATGGGAAGTAAACGGAGTCAAATGCAACATACTACACGACACTGGCTCGACTGACGACGTCATTGCTCGAGAACTAGTCAAGCCTGACCAGTTCATCGGCGAATATACACATTGCCGTAATTCGCTAACAAACCAAACGATTGAGCACGCACTCGCCCGTATCGAATTACACACACCCTTCAGCGCACTTATCACCGAAGTCCTTGTTAGCGACCACATGGGACCGCATTTTAAAATGCTATTAGGAGTTCCCTCTCCCAGTCATTACGGGAAGAGAGGCATGCAGCCATCTGCCTCTCTGTCTAACGCTAGCGAGCAACACCTGCCGATCGATTGCCCAAACTACTGAGAGATAGATAGTGAAGCGAGCGATAGTGAAAAATCTAAAGGAGTAGCCAACTCTAGTGAGCCCACTCCACCGGAAGTGATGCAAGGTTATGTAAACCCAACAAACGATAATTTAGATTCTGCCATCCTTGGGCCCCAAAGTGATGCCTTTTCTAAACTATTTAACATTAACCGAATTAAATTCACTCAGTTACAAAAAGACTGTCCGACACTTGAAAATTGTTGGACGACGTCTACGATCCCTGCTTGTGAGCAAGCTGAAAACATACATTTTTTCGTTGATGCAAATAATGGACTTTTATTACGTACACCCGTTAACCCCTCTGGAAAACTGCTAATTGAGAGGCAGTTAGTTTTGCCAAGGGAATGCAGAGATTTTGTATTAAATACAGCGCATGCCAATGCAAGGGCTGGTCATTTGGGCTGGTCTAAAACCAAATACTGTATTCTTACAAATTTTTACTGCCCACACTGTTTCACTGACATTGAACAGTATGTGCACATCTGCCTTATCTGCCAAAAAGCTGGCAAGACTGGCCAGAAGTTTGTAGCTCCCATGGTCTTAGTACCAATGGATGGAGAGCCATTTAATCGATATATTGTCGACATCGTTGGCCCTTTCAAACCTGCATGCAAAGCAGGCTATCGTTATATTTTGTCATTGCTTGATCCGGCCACCAAGGCTCCGTAAGCTGTCCAGCTAAAAATTGCTGACAGTCAGAGTGTTGTGGATGCCCTCCTCGGGATTTTCTCGCTGTTAGGCTTCCCCTCTGAATTACAAACCGACCTCGGATCGTGTTTCGTCTCCGAGTTAAGAACCTTATTCTTAAAAAAATGTGGAATCAGGTGCGTTAATTCTTCCGTTACCACCCACAATCGAACTCAGTGGAACGCTTCCATAGGACCCTGAAAGCTGTGTTAAGATCTGTTTGTCACGAGCACCCCAAAGATTGGGAGCACAGTTTACCCGGTGTCATGCTTGCAGTACGCACCGCTCCTCGCGATAGTATGGGTTTCACTCCCTCTGAACTCGTCTACGGCCATACAATTAAAGGCCTGCTTGATCTGCTCAAACAACAGTGGCTGAGCCAGATGTCCACCCCACAGCACTTGAGTATGTACTTGACCTTCTTCAAAGGTTTAAATTTTCTCGTGAGTTACCACTTGAAAACATGCACCGTAGCCAACAAAAAATAACGTTTGTTACGATGACAAATCAACCGAGCATAAGTTTAAAGAAGGGGATATAGTGTTGATCCTAAAACCTTATAGATCCAACAAAATGGGATATTTTTGGGGATGTCCCTTGTGCCGTGCTCAAACTTTTATTAGACACCAAGTATCTGGTAAAAAAACCTTACGGCTCCCAGAAGGAGACAGTTTATCATGTAAACTTACTCAAACCCTATCATGCTAGGGAAGGCTCATGTAATTACAGGCAACGTGAAGAACCTGACAAATGCTTAAAGGATTTTTCGTGGTCCGGACAACCTGGAGATGGCCATTTGTCTAGCCAAGAGGCCATGTCTCTATTCAAGAAAGTGGATGAACTTTCCGAATCGCAAAGGCACGATTTAATTGAACTATTCAATAAAGTCGAGGGCGTGTTTTCTACTCTCCCTGGCCATACGAACCTTGTCACACTCGATACTGAATTAGTTGACTCGGCTGTGAAACCTTGCACGTATTACAGACACGCTAAATTTGAGGGAAATGTAATTGTGACAGAGATCAAACGTATGCTAGCCCTAGGCTTACTACGTGAGACTCATGCACCAAATGGTACTCCTATGATTATTGTTCAAAACAAAGACGCCAGTCCTAGGCCTGTAGCAGACTACGGAGAGTTAAACAACAACACCGTTACTATGGACTACCCTACACCCAATATAGAGGAGTGCATAGGACGAGCTGCGAAATGGAAATTTATTTCTATCTTTGACTTAAACAGAGGCTTTTGGCAAGTTGGCGTAATGCCCAAGGCTTCTTTAGCCACTACAATTACTACCCCTGTTGGGAAGTTGGCTTCATTAATGATGAACATGGGCATGAAGAACGCCCCGTTCTGCTTCCAAAAATTAATGGACCTTGTCACTCATGGCATGGAGGACTATGTCACGCCCCTTCAGGACGACACTGCTGTCGGCTGTGAAACTTGGCCCCAACACCTTGAAAATGTGTTAGCTTTACTCACGGCTGTGAAAAAAGTGGGATTGACGGATTTTCCCAAGTTGCTTGTCACAAGGCAACATTTCTAGCTCATGAAGTAGGCGATGGCTCTAGAACTCAGTCAGAAATTCTTGAGAAGTTCTTTCAGAAGTTCTTGCTGTGAAAAAATTCGTACGCCCGCAAACCAAGAAGGACGTGAGATCTTATCTTGGATTGGTAGGTTACTACCAACGTTACATTCACCGGTATGCACCGTTGACAGATGCCTTAAAAAAGGAGGCTCCAGACCCAGTAACATGGGACAATCTCAAACAAGAGGATTTTGATGCTCTAAAGAAAGCATTAGTAACATTTCCTGTGCTCAGAGCACCTGATTTTGACTCTGAATTTATCGTACAATCCGACTGTAGCGAGAGAGGTATGGGCGTCGTGCTCTCCTAAAACCTTGGTGATGAGGAGCACCCGTGTCTGTACGTGTCACGAAAGTTAACTGCTCGTGAGCAGAACTTTGGCACCACGGAAAAAGAGTGTGCATGTAAGGTTTGGGCAGTCTCGAAATTACCGAAATTTATACAGTACTCATTTCGTGATTGAATCTGACCATAACCCATTACACTCGTTAAAACAAATGTCTGGAAAAAATCCCCGACTTCTAAGATGGAGTCTTGCACTACAGGACTATGATTACTCCGTGCGCTTTAAGGCCGGAAGGGAGCATGTCAATCCCGACACAGTCTAGATATTTCATTTAACTTTTAAACATGTCAATTTCGCTAGGAAATTCTTACAAGTATTTTTTCAAAATGGTGGGAAATACTCTATTTTTAAAACCATTTCTTAAAATTTTGTTAAGAGGCAAGTTGTAGGTATTGTTTTCCCCATTCAGAACTTTACACCCAAATTTTAAGAGCCAATGTTTTGATTTTCCATATGCCTACATCCTTTTTCTCTGTGGAAAATAGGCCTATGGAACTTGACGACTCATTTAAAAAGCTCTCATTAGGAGACGCATATGGGAGGCTGTGGCCCCGACATTTTCTGCTTCGAGTTGTATGAAGCATGTTTTCTGGAAAAATGTGCCTGTCTGTCTCTAGGTGTTAAAGATTAACTTTGTATTACTAAGTTGCTGGGTATTTTCTCCAAACCATCCAGTGTTTATTTTCATTACCTGTAAGCTATGGGTCATACCTAAAACCCTTCAGTGTTTACCTTTTGTACACCCAAGTTGTTAGGTAGCCTTAAAACCTTAACTCTGTAGTGGTAACTGTTTAGCATTAAATAGAGCCGGTTTTCTAGTACACGCTCGTAGGAACCTCCATTCTAACCCTTATCGCAAGCAGGTCTGGAGGAACCACTCAGGGTTTTAGGCAATCGCCCAGATAAAAAAAGTGTTACAATTGGACATAATTCGGACTGGCTAAGCATTCAGTGCCGGGAAGCATCATTTATTGTCTAAACTTTTACAAAAACCATGACTTGTAATTTTGTTACTCAAATTCAAGATTTGCTGCACGATATATCCCACAGAGGTGACGTGGACAGCAACAATTAATTTTTGTAAACCAGTGTTCTTTTTAAAATGTAAAGTCTCTTACTTAAATTAAAAAATCTGTATCAAAAACAAAAAAAACGTCAGAACAAAACAAGCAGTTTTATTTTTATGTAAAAATAGTGCAATTTTTTTGTAACCTGATCCGTGAGTGGGAAAAAGCACTCAAATGACTTTTACTTTGCTTCAAAATATGGATTTATTTTTGCAAATGGAAGATTGCATTTTATAATTGCTGATGGACTTCACAATTTTATTCTGCCGATACATAAACATGGATTTGTTCTTTTACTATTTGGTTATACAGCTTGGCAGCTGTGTTAGCGTATCTTGTCTGCACTAATTTTTCAGTTGCAGTCATTTTGAATGAGGTTCCCAAAACCCCATTGCAAAATCTCCCAGGTGGGAGCGTTTAAAGGAGCATGTCTCCATATTGATTGGTGAGGAGACCCAAACAACAAAGATCAAAAACCTAGAAGTTTTTTTATTATTAAACTTTGATTCAAAACCGCAGCGGCCGTTAGACCTAATCAACTAAAAACGGACAATGTTTCTTCTGCCATATCTCAACCAATGGACCAATTCGACCCCTATTTTCACTAAACGCAAGTTTATAATTTATTCTTCAATTCTGCCGAAAACAGAACTGCAACAGCTGCAGCCATTAATTTTTAAAAGCTTCCTGTCGACCATTGGACCAATCTTTGTAAAATGTTTATTTTTATGAGGCATAAAGCCGCCCAGCTTAGTTTGTGCTATGGGGACGTTCTGCCCTACATACGTGTTGGTGCTTGGTGCTTGTTCATTATGTTTATTTTTTGAATCCATCAATGCTGTGTTTTAAAATGTGCAATTAAGGCAGGGTGTTGCTGAATTTCTACTCCACCGGACAGCATCTAATTCAAATTCTTGTTTAAATTAAATGCGTTGTAGCATTAGCTGGTTGTACAGCGAGCGGTTGTACCTAGCGAGCGGTTTTTTCCCTAGCGAGCGGACGTGTGTTGCATGAGCTCGTAAGCAGCAGCCTACAGCAGCCAGGAGGGACCACCTACAAATGATGGCCTTGTAGCAGTGTTTTGTTTGAGGACCCCATATCGAACTCACCATCCCATCAACCAACTTCTTTCGTATTACAACATGGGGAAAACCTCAGCTACCAATACTCGAAAGGCTAACCAAGGAGCTGACCAACAAAAGGACAGACCAAACCAACGGTCTCCACCATCACTTCAAAAGCAGCTCTCTCTACAGCAGCAACAGTCAACAATGCCTGTTCTCCAACCACAAGCAGCAGTAAGTAGTGACGATTTTTCTAGAGAACAATTAACAACATTGATTGCCACGGAAATTGAAAAAGCCATTTCTAAAGCATTCAACAACTTTGAGGATCGTCTTGCTTTGGCACTGACAAATCCAATTGTTAAACCAGTGTTGACTGATGCTGTTTCGGAGGCGGTCAATAACAGTGTTGCAAAATTAACGTCTCGTTTTGAGGAGCGTGTTGCCTCTTTAGAAACTAAGCTTGATAAGTTAAGGAAGGACCACGATGATTTGGACCAGTATCAACGCAGATGGAACCTCATTTTTCATGGCATTCCCGAAACCGATGGTGAAAGCTGTAACGAAAAAGTTACAGATGTTATTAGGAATAAACTTAAACTTAATCTACCACAATCAGTCATCCAACGATGCCATCGGCTCGGGTCCAGGAGGGATGGAAAGCGTCCTATCATTGTTAGGTTCGTCAGCTACGCCGATCGAAAACGTGTATACAGTAATAAGAAACTTCTGAAATCGACTGGGATTGTTATTACTGAAAATCTTACCCCAACCAGGTTGCACCTTTACAAAAAAGTACACGAAAGTAAGGTTTTTTCATCTACTTGGACTATGGATGGCAACGTGTTTGGTATCTACAACAGAAAGATTGTTCGTATTGACTGTCTTAATGATTTACTAAAATACAAGTAAATGATCTTCAGGCATTTTATTTGTCTTGAATTTTCATTGAGTTTTGATGGTTGTTTTATTATTACTATTTTTTTATAGTTATTATTGTTCTTGCTTTTTTTTTTTTAACAATTTTTTTTGTTCCTCCTGGGTGCGCCGTGTTTACAGATTTTATTGTTCATTGATTGTGCTTTTTTTCTATGCATTTTTGTTCTTCTGCGTGTTGTCTGTTTTTTGTGTGCATTTTTTCATTTTTGCATTTTGTATGTGTTTATATGTTGCTCAAGTTGGCTTACAGGCCAGTTTTGGTTTTACTTCCCGATTTACCTCCCTACCTTCATGCTTTTTTCCAAACCCTTTTGACCCCATTTTCTCTCTTTCAACCCCCTTCTATCCCTCACTGTGACCTTGCTTTGAGTTTAGACTCGTGTGAGTCGAGCGAAGATATTTCCACTAATCTGCCTGACCCCAAATCCGTTTACAATGTTTGACTCAAATGAAAGCCTGGGTTCATCGTACCCTTTTTCTTTTAGTGACTCATTTTATAATTCTTGCTCTGAAGACAGCTTTTCTGAAGATTCGTTTACCAGTCCTTCTGACGAAATTAAAATCAACCTTAGTGAGTTTAGTACTTTGTTAAAAGTGGGTTTAAGCAACGTCCAATCTATTTTGCCACATTTCACTGAATTTAAGGAATATGTATATGCCGGCAATTTTGACATTATTGCTGTTACTGAAACATGGTTAAAACCCGTCATTGGGGATACGCTCGTTTCTATGCCAGGTTATTATATTGTTAGAAATGATCGTTTGCATAAAGGTGGTGGTGGTGTCGCTGCCTACATTAAAAATGAGATTAAAGCTACCACTTTATTTGCTTCCGCAAATGATAAGGAAGACTTTGAACAACTTTGGCTTAATGTTCGTATTAAAAACAAATCGCTTGCTTTCGGGATTGTGTATCGACCTCCTAACATCCCGCTTTCATCTCTCCATTCTGTTGAAAATTCTCTTTACACTTTTGCATCTGACATGGACGACGTCATTCTAGTTGGCGATTTTAATATTAATTTATTAAAACCTACTATTCCTGGTGGTCAATCCCTACGTAATGTTTGCACCATCCATGACCTTGATCAGTTGGTAACAAAACCTACCTACATTTGTAACAATGCCAGATCTTTGCTTGATCTTGTAATGGTTAGACAAACTGACTGTGTTAAATTTATTGATCAAGTTATTCAACCTGGTGTCAGCCATCATAACTTTGTTTATTTTGCATATGATATTGCAGTTCCTCAAGATAACGTTTATTATGTTACTACCAGGAATTGGAAAAATCTTGACGTGAACTTTTTCCGTTTTGATCTCTCTATTGCACCATGGCAGAATGTTTATCAATATCCCAACATCAACGACAAAGTTGCTTCACTTAATGCTATTATCCTTGGTTTAATTGACAAGCATGCTCCGTTTGTTACTTTTAAAGCTAAAAGGCCTAGTGCTCCCTGGTTAACTGATTCTATTAAATCATTCATGAAAAAAAGAGACAGAGCTAAAGCCTTGTTCAACAAAACTCAAAAACCACTCCACTGGGAAAATTATAAAGATCTGAGGAATAAAGTTAAAAAACTTGTGCGTAATGCCAAGGTGCACCACTTTGATGATCGCGTGAATAATGAGAAAAATTCTAATATGTTTTGGCGCCATCTCAAGCAACTTGGTGTACATGGTACGCACCAGTCTGGTATTGATACTGATTATTCTCCTGATGAAATAAATCAGCATTTCATTAACAACCAAAAATCTACTAATTTCGACGAAACAGCTGTCAAAAATAACGTTTCACAGTTTTATGCCTTTAATTCGGATACCAAGTTTTCCCTCTCAACCTCTTCTGAGCAAGAAATTAATAATATCATCCAAAATATTTATACTAATGCTACTGGTGCAGACAAGATTAATTCTAAGATGGTCAAACTTTGCCTCCCTTTTGCAATTCCGGCCATTACTCACATTATCAACTTCTCCATTACCTCTTGTAAATTCCCTGATTTATGGAAACTGGCTGTGATTAATCCAATCTGGAAAGCAAAGGGCTCTAAAAATATTAATAACCTACGTCCTATTAGCATTTTACCTTGTCTGTCCAAAGTTTTAGAACGTGTTGTGGCAAATCAGTTAAAAGATTATCTTCAAGAACACAGTATTCTTAACCTTAATCAGTCTGGTTTCCGAGATAAGCACAGTACTACTACAGCTCTTTTAAAGATTACTAACGATATTTTCAAAGCTATGGATGAATCCAAATTTACTTCACTTGTGTTGCTGGATTTTGCTAAAGCATTTGATACGGTTTATCATCCTCTTTTACTTTCCAAATTGCATGCAATTGGTGTGGACCAGCTTAGCTTAAGCTGGTTTAAGTGCTACCTTTCTGGTAGAAAACAATGTGTTCGTGTTAAAAGTCAAACTTCTCCTTTTCTCAGTGTTCAATCTGGTGTTCCACAGGGCTCTATTCTGGGCCCTTTATTGTTTGCTATTTTCATTAACGACTTGCCTAGCCACATTGTTAATTCTAGCCATCACATGTTCGCTGATGACGCCCAGTTAGGAAAGATATTCTCCCCACTTGACAATGATAACTCTCGTGCTGAACTTAACCGTGATCTTTCTAATGTCCATAATTGGTCTACGGCTAATGGAATGGCACTTAACGCTAATAAGTGCCAGCACATCATTGTTGGATCACATCAGCTTTTTCAAAAATATCCTATTTACGATCTCAGTCATTATAATACTATATCTGTTAATAATACTACGCTTAAAACTTGCAATTCTACTAGAAACCTCGGTATTATCTTCGATCAGTGCCTAACTTGGGAGTCGCATATTCATACACAATGTCGTGCTGCCATGCAAAGGATTAGATTTCTTTCTAAGTTTAAACATTTTCTGAGCATTAGAACCAAAGTTAAACTTTCCTCTGCCTTAGTTATTCCATTGTTGGATTACTGTGATACAGTTTATTTTAACGCCACCAAATCCTCCCTCAATCAGACTCAGAGGATCCAAAATGCGTGTATACGTTTCATTTTTAATCTTAAAAAGTTCGACGGTGTAAGAGACTATCTTAAAACTATCAAGTGGCTCCCTATGGCTCAGAGGCGTTCTTTGCATTCTCTCACAATTGTGTACAAGTCTCTGCATTACAAAGAACCATTTTATTTGTTTACCTTATTTAATTCTGCACTGGCTGATCAGTTATCCAACAAGATTCAGTCATGGCCGCCCTTTCACTCCCCCTCGCTGTCGCACTACTAAATACCAATCGTCGTTTCTGGTTCAGAGCATGAAGTTATGGAATGATTTGCCCGAAGTCATTAAATCTTGTTCTAGTGTTGGAACTTTCAAAGCTCAATTATTCCGTCACTTGTTTAATTCATAACTTGGTCACCATCCCTCTTCCACTCTTTTTCTTCCCTTCTTTTTCTTTTTTTTTTCCCTCTGTCTTCCCCCTCCCCCAACCCCCACTGTATCCCATCTTCTTGTTTACTTTAGTTTTTGCTATTGTCTGCTGACATTGTACATAATTAAATGATGGTATGGGTTAGGTGTAAGAATGGGCCCAGTGCCTAAACCTCGCCCTTTGTGGCACAATCAATTTTTATTCTTGAATTTGTCAATCTTTGTACTTTCCCGTGCTACAATAAAGTTTATTATTATTATTATTATTATTACATACACCTATAATCTTAATTATTCACGTAATTTTAGTGCAACCTTTTTATTAAAATTTAGCTACCGTAGCTGTCCTGACTTAGGAATGAAAAGATTGATGTTCCTTCTTCAATTTGTATTTTTGTAAATTTGTATCTCCACTCCAACCTTATAGTGACTATCCAAGATATAAATGGCTTATTCCTTCAATAGTTGTGATGCATAACATCGCAGTTCAACTGGGCTTTAATTCATGACCATCTTTCTATTAATCAGGTAAAAACTTACAAGTTAAGGTCAATATAGTCTTGAATCTGGAAACCCATTTCCATCAAAACCCATCAATCCATTATTCCAAAACTCCAAAACCTCAACGGTTCCAACGGTCCCGGACTCAGCCACTCGGGTTAAGCCCCTTTAACCAATCAGAGAATACTTTCCCCCCCCCCACAGCTTAATGAGAACCGCTCCCAAGCCCCCAATATTAACTGAAGCCAGTGTGGCTTGAACCCCAACAAACACAGATTTGCCTCTCAAACTGAAATTTTCTCCCTCTGCCTTGCTTTCGAAGTCATCGCAGACATCCGCAGTTTCGCAGCCCATATATACCAGATCCCTGCCTTCCATTCTTACCATAGCTCACGACAAAGCCAACAGTCATTATCGTCTGTTGGGGAGATGGAGAGGTCTCTTTGCCACACGTTGCCAGGCCAGGCAAAGGTTGTAGTTTTTCAAATAGGCTAGTTTAAACTTAAACGTATTTTTTTAAGCTCTCAATTCTAAATTAAATAGGAACTTTAACTTTATATTTGACAGTTGTCTTTGAAATTTATGGGGACGTAGGTTTTCGGTTCTTTGGAATCTAGTCTACCCATAAACTTAAGGGTTTAAGGTCCCCTTTCTAAAAACCGGCTTTCTAGTTTATTTTAAATGGATTTTTAATCTAAACCTTACTTCACTGAGTTTTATTGCAGTCGTTCCTGAAGCTTGTCCTTCTATGGTGGAACCCTAACGTTACTTGAAACTTGGAAAGTGATTTGATTTTGACTATTTTATTCTCAGTGGATGCTGTAATAATCTAGAGTTCTTGTTTAAAAAAACTTATTTCTATTCGAAATTATTTTACTGTGAACCACAAGTTTCCTTGGAACGAAAACCGAATTATTTTAATTCTCTGATATTTTACTTTAAAATACGATTTTAAAAAGTGTAAAATTGCTTTTAACTTGAAACGAACATGTAACTGTTTATTTTTTGCATATTGTTATAAAAACCAAGAGTTTTTCTACTTGACCTGAGTTTCCCGATTATCAGCTAGAGTTAAGATAAACTTATTTTAGACTCTTGTAGCTAGTAACTAAGCCCCACCGTGGTACCAGTGAATATCAGTCTTTAATTTACTTTTAAACTTTATTAGCTAAATATGGTGGTATTTGGATATTCGGAATCCTCCACACGGCGGCTCCGGCCGCTCAGACCCTTCAGTCTGTTGAAGGTATCGTTTCTTTCAAGCTTTGCCGCTTGACATACCAATTCAACATAATCATGAGCAATAATATGTTTGTTCTTCGACCTATCAAATATATTCGTATCACGATCAAGTTTTTCCTGCAGTTAAAAAAAAAACCAACGCCAGCACAACAAAAACAACCGTCCTTCTGCTGTTCGTGTATCAGTTATTTGGTAGACGAACCTGATCATTCCCATGCAATCTATCTTCCGGACTCCACGTTCTACGTGTCTGCCTACTAACTGTTCTCTTCCGTTACTTCCGTCCATTCCTGGTTCTTTAAGGACTTACCATTGTTCCTCCTTAACACTTAACCAGAAGAAGCTACAGCAACCCACCAGTTCTGCGTTTGTTCCTTGGGTCTGCCATTACCGCCTCTTTACGGCACAAAAAAAGGTAAATTGAGTCACTTGTTTTGTTGCAGCTATTTTACCCTTAGCTCCAGAATCTGAAAGCGTCTAGTACATCTCTCGGTCCTATGGTCGCTCTCACGACACGACGGCCGATCAGTTTACATAAATTTTATATTTCTATGATAATGTTCATGTAGTAAATTGACATTGTACGCTCCATGGACGGCCTTCGATCGGATGACATCGACACATTAACGGCAGAGGACACCCTCTTGGTTATCCTCACTTGTGTTACCTTCGCTTCAGGTTCACCGAGTCTGGTGAATCTGGGGCAGCCAGCTCATAGCTAGGGAACTCGTTACCATGGTCTCACTACCATGGGTGACGTGGTCTGCTGTAATGCTATAAATCACAGGTAATATAAATTTTCGTCGGCATATATAGAAACATCAAAATACCAGGGCCACCACATCTATTTTGGTTTCTATTGCCTAACAGAAAATATGAATTACCTACGCCTGCCCTACCTCCCGTCTTGATTTACCATTAATAACGTATTAACAGGTACGAAAGATGAAGCCAGGCCCAGCGCTAGCGCTTTTATAGGAGAGCTGCATCATGCATGCGCAGTAGGATAAGCTACCGAGTTGACAGGGAAGCCAACAAGTTTCATCTAGGGAGAAACTGCATTAGAGGAAGGAATTCTATAAATTACAGCCAATTCATTTTTTCGGTTAGGCAATAGAAACCAAAATCGACCAGTTGCCGCTGATGTTTTTAACGAATCCAAAGATCTTTATTCGGATTCCGAATAACCGAATCGCTGATCTGACGAATCATGAATCTCACTACTGCCAAGCTGCCTAATGGCTGAATGTCCGAAACACAAAAAAGAAACGACAGAAAATAACGTGGAACCGCTTGATGCAGGTAGTAAAAACCAGCAGCGTGCACAGACCCCCCCCCCGAGAGGGCAGGGGCAACTTTTAGTAAAAGGGCCCAGTAAATTTTAGTGGCCTTTTTTTACGGAAATTTTTTTATATTTAAAGGTGCCTCTTTATTTTTTTTCTATCTCCTTTTTTTTTTTACCCATTTTCAGCCCATTTCAAGGCCTATTATGCCCCTTTTTTTTGCCCTTTTTGACCTTTTTGCTCTTTCTCAGGCGCCGCTGCACCAAGAATTTTTGGTACAAAAGCGTAATGTCTTTTTCACAAAAACGGCATTTTGTGAAAAGGGCAGGGGCAATGCCCATCGTGACCCTCTCCTGTGCATGCCACTGGTAAAAACTATTTTCGTTTCTTCACGTTTCTAACCATACAGGAAAAGAACACTCACGTTATATAGATCAGTGCTTCAGATGAGATGATTTGTTTTCACCGAAAAGAAAGACTTGGATTTAATGTTTGAACGACTGTAATTACAGTAATGGTTCTCACGTTTCCAACCGGTCTTCCTCCTCTTCCAAATACTTTGCCGTTTCCAAAGATTTATAAATTTGGGATATTCGGTGCATGCGTGAAAGAAAATTGAATTTCAATTCAAGTGTTGATTTAATTTGTGGCTTGTTAGCAGAACGTTGCTGTCACTTGAAGTGAAAAACGATCGGTACCAAAAAGCTTCACCTGACTGTGTGAAATGGGAGCTAAGCTTTCCCTTGGCAACATACGAACACTAAGCCTCGAATTGGGTAGAAAAGGGAAACGTGATACACAAAATTAAACAAAGTAATAGCGCCTTAAAGTCCTCTACTCTCTACCTTCCCTTCAAACGAATTAAAGAGATAAATCCTTCTTGGGTCTATCTTTTTATCGCACTGCCAGTGTCAGAGTTGCTGCGAGAAGAAGTGTAAATGAATAAAGAAATTGACATAAAAAGCTGACGCCGACACTAACGTCGACTTATGACATCATACCTTGTTTCGAAATGAATTTATTTGACGTGATGACTGAATTTTAATGTCAAAACACCATACTATAATACAGAAATTTTAATAATGGAATTGCGCATCATCACACTAGGAGAGGAAATTCTGCAGGACCTCCCTCGTGAGTGCCCCCCGGGGGAGATGGGGGAAAAGGGAGAGAGTTCAAAGAGGCGGAGGGTGGGAGGTAGTTCATTCGGAAGGTAGGTCCTCTCGCTATCTTTTCTACTCGTTCACTCACTCTCTCTCTCTCTCTCTCTCATTTTAACTCTCTCTTCTCCCAATGGCTGTCGTTATAGAAGGTTTTCGCCGTTTTGGGGTAGGGAGGGGAATAGAAATAAAATTTGAAATGATGAAAAATTTTGTGAGAAAATTAGTTGAATATTGCAAACATCCCCCAACCTAGAGTGGGAGTAGGGAAGGGGAAGACTTGATTTCAGTGGAGTGTTTGTAAACGGTGGCGTGCTTACCGTTAGGAAGGCACACCTTTTGAAGGTTGTTATGCTTGATGGCCGCTAGGCCCTCCACTGTATTTAGTGGGTTGCCTCACTTCTCTAGTGGGGCCACCTAGTGTTTAATAAATGCATACAGACAAGCAATGGCGTAATGGCATATCTCTTTGCCACATCAACCCCGACTGGTTCTTACATACTCACGCACAAGGGATGGAGGTCATACCTCTATACCGTGGGCAAGTGTCGGGTTCACACTAAATTATCCGATACTGAAAGTGGCGACTGAGGGTGTTTAACGGTTCGACTTCGTCGTTAGACCGTAATGACTTTCTAGTTTTCGGAGAGGAAATTCTCGTCTGCTGCCGTGTTGCGATCTGTGGGAACTCCATCGAAATTCTGCGAGCGGGAATTCGTTGGACATTTCTGCAGGCTAACATATTAGGCAGGTTTCGTCCCCCATTTGGGAGGAGAAACACGAACGCGAGGGGGATTACCCGACGTCATTGTGTTGGGGTGAACGGGATGTGATGGCGTACGACTGGGCAGGTGGACTGGCGTTCACTGTAAACTGTAAACGGGTCAGTTTTCTCATACAATCATGTGACCTAAAATCCCCTAAACAAGAGCAGTGGTTGCCTGTACATTTGTGCTACTGTACATGTAAATAGATTTTTGCTTCCTGGTCTCAACGTGTTGTTTTTGACTTTGGAAGCGAAAGTTGTAAAACTGCTCAGCCACTGCCATGCGTTGGCTTCGAGAGAGAGAGACCCAAAGTCATTGTTGGGCTGGCGTAAACGCAGAGCGAAACTACTCTTTGGGAACGGTACTAGGAACGTAAGGAGGATTATCTCTCACGCTGGCGTTCGGGCTAGAAACGTGGGGCAAAACCTGTCTATTAGCGACAGGTATTTCTTGTTCTTGGGCGGTTGAGCGTGTTCTCCCGTACTAAGGACGAAGAGGAACTAGAAATTAAACTTCGCAAGTCGCCGGGTAATGCACCAGTTCAGTGACACGTAAAAATGCGGAGTAATAGGGGTTGATAATTGTTCAGTTGCTTTTTCACATTGCTAGTGTGTAATAATTTTTATCCTATAGCATTGTCACAGTTGTAGGAGTGTGTGCTAGCCGTGTAAAAGGCTATGAGAGCAATTGTGAGCCTAATGGGGTAGGGCAACTGGGAAATTAAGCCATTTTTTTCGTAGTAAAGAAATTATGTCAAATTTAAGGTTTTTATTATATCAAAATTATGTCTTGTAAATGCTTGTTATTGCTGTGGCTATAATGGACACGTAAAAAGCTCGTGTAAGTATCTGAAATGTAAGTGTTCAGCCTGTCAAAAAGTAGGTTGCTTCTCAAGGGTGTGCTGAAAGAAGAACGAGCAATTGCCCAAAGTAAAGTAGGAGTCATAAATACTCTAAAAAAGCACATATGGTGTAAGAATCGGCTGATTCTGATACCGAACTAGAGCAGTCTAGTGACACTGATGAAAGTCCTGACACAGATTTAGATGTAAATACTGTAACTCCCATTACTATTGTTAATTTTACTGGAATTTAACTCCAGAAATTAACAGGCACAGGCTGACTTTAGCAGCTGATTGCGGTTCTGACCTTCTTATTTTGGCTGAAAAATGGTATCACAGTTACTTTTCAGACGTATCCTTAAAACCGGCAGGGATTCACCTTCGTTCTTGGAACAGGGGAATCGCCAAACCGTTGGGAGAATATGAACTGACTGTGTCCATACATGGTAAAAATGCAAAGGTTGCAATTTATCCTGGTAATAACAAACCAGTGATGAGTAAAGTATGGCTGGAGGCTTTAGATGAGAGCATAAAGCAATTTTTTTTTTAGAAAGAACATAGTTGCTGCTAATACTGAAATACAAAGTGTCACACACAGCCAAGTAAATACCACTCCGGAAACAGATGTTTTTGAACGTTTTCCGGACTTATTTTCACCGGGTTTGGGTACTTTCAGAAACTTTAAAGCTCAAATTAAATTAAAGCCTGACGCAGTGGCAAAATACTGCAACCCCCATGACCTCCACCTCTCGCAGTTAGAGGGAAAAACTTGATAGGCTAGCCAAGAAAGGTATTCTGAAGCCAGTGGATAGTAGTGCTAGTACTCCCACTGTGATGGTATTTAAGCCTGATGGTAGTGTCTGGATTGTATGTGACTACTCTGGTACTGTAAATCCACAGCTCGAGATAGAATATCATCCGGTACCTAGAGCTGAAGATTTGTTCAGTAAATTGGTGGGGTGTAACACATTTTCGATTATTGAGTTGAGCGACGCTTTTCTGCAAATAGACCTGGACGAGGCCTCTAAAGCACCTTTAACAATTAACACCTGTAAGGGGTTGTTTCAGTGGCAAAAATTTCCGTTTGGCCTTGCGAGTAGCACTGGAATTTTTCAGAAACAAATCGAACGTGTCTTTAAAGGACATTCCTTTAGAGTCACCCTTCGTGGATGTGGAGTCGTCACTTGTGTGCTCCACAATGGCAGCCATCAATTTCACGTCAATATGTTAACCCTACCAAGATACCCCTTTAACTACTAATAGGCTCTTCCATAATTATATATTGTATTAAGTTGCATCACATGACTTCCTGTTATAATTGTATTTAAAGAGAAGTAAACAGGAAGTTCGCTGTACTCTGGTAGTCCGTGTTGTTTATTACCATTGGTGCCCACGCTGGGCTAAGGTGTGTCCCCGCCTAGGACATCACAGTGGATGACATCCTTGCAGCAGGCAAGGGGAAAGGACACAATGAAACTCTCCTGGGTGTCTTGCAAGCTTTGCAGAATAGCGGCGTAAAAGTCAAGAAGTCAAAGTGTAAGCTTAACTTCTTAAAGTCTTATTTAGGCTTTAAAAATCAGTATTTTAAGTTTGTTCCTCATCTAGCCACTATTTTAGCTCCTGTAAATAGGCTGTTGTCACTAAAAGTCACGTGGGAATGGACTACTGCCTGTTGGAACGCTGTGAAAGAGGCCATGGAGGCTTTTCTTGAGGCAAACGTTCTGATAGATTATGATCCTGACTTGCCACTCAAACTCATGTGTGACTCGTCCCCCGTAGGCGTGGGTGCGAGTTTGATTCATACACTGCCGAGTGGTGAAGACAGGCCCATTATGTTTGTATCGAGGGACTTAAGTAAGGCAGAGGTTAACTGTGCACAATTGTGGTATTTGGGGTGAAAAGATTCTACCAATACCTCTATGGCAGGAGGTTTGTTTTGCAAACAGATCAACAAGCTCTCCTGTGGATATTTGGCAGCAAGGTGACCATCCCTGTCATGGCGGCCGACCGAATTCAAAGGTGGGCGCTGTATCTAAATCGCTACACTTTTGAGTTGCAACATATCCCGGGCGAGCTTAATCTAACGGCAGACTATTTGTCTAGGATGCCGACACCGTATACTCTTCCTTCCATGCAGGAAGTCAGCTTCGTCAATTTTTAAAGCGGGTTGGAGAGTTATGAACTTACAGACCATCAATATGTTACCCATCTTGCCAGAACAGCTGGAGAAGTGTACATGATTGGATCCTATTTTGGCTACAGTCATGTGGTACACACGAGACGGCTGGCCTGATAGGATGGATAACGAAGCGTTAAAACCATTTCTAGTGCAGCAATTAGAACTTTCCATCGATCAAAGTGCTTTATTTTGGGGAATGCGTTCAGTAATCCTTGAGGTATTAAGGAAACACGTTCTTAGTGAGTTGCATTTGGGCCACACTGGGCGTGTTCGCATAAAAGCTCTTGCTAGATCTCGAGTGTGGTAGCCGAAAATTGATAAGGATCTGGAAGAGCTTGTAAAAACTCGTATTTCATGCCAGTTAACTAAAGATGGCGATGTTCATGGAAAGAACCAAGCTTGGGAACATCCCCTATGTGTGTTCCATAGAATTCACATTGATTTCGCAGGACCATGGAAAAATCGAATGTTCTTTATTGTCGTTGATGCATATTCGAAAAATACACTTTCATCAAGATTATGCGCAAAACCACGAGCGCCGAGTGTCATTTCGTATTTGCTGGAAATATTTGGATTATTTGGGCTGGCACGCCATGTCGTCAGTGACAATGGCGCCCAATTTTGTAGTTACAAATTTAAACAACTTCGTAAGGAGAATGGCATAAGGCATTCGACTATAGTTCCATATCGTCCTTGCGAAAATGTGTTAGCTGAGGTAGGTGCAAAATCTATGAAAGCCTCTGTTCTTTGAGAGCCTCTGCAAAACAAGGGCTAACTGTAGAAATGGCACTGAACAATTATCTAATACAAGCTAGAAACGTTCCGCATTCTACAACGAAAATGTCGCCTGCATATCTCATGTTTAATCGTAACTTGCATACATGGATGAGCATCATGGTGCCGTCGACAGCTGAAACTGTACAGAAAGCTCAAGAGAGAGTGTTGAAGTCAACACGACACAAGAAGCAACTAACTTCCGATGTTGATGATGCTGTATACTCGAGGGACACTAGACCTAATTACAAGACCATATGGCATGAAGCGGTAATTGTAGATAAGGATACGAACGCCAGATTTAGAGTCGCTCTCGGTGGCAAAAAAGTCGTTCTGAAACACTTCGATATGTTAAAGATGCATATTCCTCCTCCTGATGCGGTTTCACGAAAACTGTCGTCACGTTTGGAGGAAACGAGTGCTTCCAGTTTTGACCGTTGTGGAGCTGATATGCTTAATGGGGCACAACAACCGAGTGCCAATTTCTAAAATCCATTGTTACATTATCAGCATACGCCATCAAAAAGAATGAGGATGATTTTGCCGTCTCATGAGGATCGACAAATGGCGATTTTGACATCTCAGAAGGAGAATCGATTGTCCACATTGCCGAGAGTTGTCAGCGATTCTGAATTTCCACCATTTCTCTCTCCGGAGTCCATTGTGTCACGAAGCAAGTTACGTCGACAAAGTACACCAGCTGTTGAGTTACCTTCGTTGCCGCCGGTGTTGGAACTTCCGAAACCCGTGGACTCGCATCCAGTACGTCCTTCTTCCAGTTCTGTGTTGCGTAAATCATAATGAACTGAAGGGCTCCAGTTAAATTGAATCTATCATCTCTGATCAGTGTGGGGTTGTGGTTGGTGCTTAGAGGCAGCCAAATTTTTTTTCTCCTCCCGTTTAATTTTGTGTGTTGTATCTTTTGTCGCGCGGGTTGCGGAGGATTTGTGATTTTTCGCATGGGAAGCGTGATCAAAAGATTTTTTTTGGTGTATATAGTTGGTTTAACACATTCTAACCTTTGGTGTACAGTTTTGCCCGGTAGGGTGGTGTTTTTCTTGGTTAGAGTGCACCAGATTTTCCTGCGGATTCGGGGGAAATTTGTGGTACGAATTTTATGAATCGAAAAAAATATTTTTCTAACTGCTTGTTATACTGACTATTTTTGCTGTTGTTACTGAAAAAATAAGTTTTTGAGTGGCTTGTTATTTCGTTGTAGGGGGTCAACTAGGCTTTTCAATTTTATGTTTAAGCAAGATGGTAAAATGTTAAAGCAAGTTGTGAGTTTTGTACACTCGTGGGATTTTCACTTGTGAGTGTCACCTCTCAATTAGGAGGGGTGACTGGAGTGTTTGTAAACTACAGTGGCGTGCTAACCGTTAGGAAGGCACACCTCTTGGAGGTTGTTATGCTTGCTGGCCACTAGGCCCTCCACTGTATTTAGTGGGTTGCCTCACTTCTCTAGTGGGGCCACCTAGAGCTTAATAAATGGATATAACAAGCAATGGCGTATTGCCAGAGCTTGTCTTTTTGCCACGTCAACCCCGACTGGTTCTTACATACTCACGCACGAGGGATGGAGGTCACACCTCCGCACCGTGGGCAAGTTTTTCAGTAAGTTTTTATGAGGAAAGTTATTATTTTCACATGTTTTTGGAAGAATGCTATTGAACATCAACTTGTTCTGAACCCTTCGTTCCAAAAATCCATGGAAAAGAAAAAGTTTAAAAAGAGAAGCGAAATTGTTTCGAAGATTGAGTTGTTTTTTGAAGGAAGTTGACCCTTCCATTTAGGAAGTTCAAGAAAGGACATTTTTGCCCGGTAGGGAAGTTTAACGGGAAGTTTTCACTTTAATTTGAACTTAAAGAATCCTTTTGTCCTTTTAAAGTCTTACTTTGTTTTACACTCCTTAATTTCGTTTCTTATGGAAAATTTACGAGTGTAGTCCTTTCTGACTCTTCACGCCTCCTGCGTTCCGAAACGTTGTTCATCCGTTCTTTGTCACCTTCGTGATGATGACTTGAGTCAACAGTGATGGGTTAATCGAGACCAATGACCGATTCATTCTTTCCTTCATTCCTTTGACTTAAGTAAAAAATCTGACTCGTATAACTATACAATGATAAGGTTACTTCAGCAACTGGTGAACCGTTCTATCTTCACACCTTTTTACAATGCATCGCCACATTGCTTTTCCAACTTTCCTAGTGAGGTTGGACATTGTACGAAAATGACCATATGGGGGATTTAATTTTAGCATGGCAAGAAGTGAAAATAATGACGTTTGGACCCGACTCGGAACCTGGGACCATCTTTCTTTCAACCAGAAACCGATGATGAATGAAACCTTCACCTCTGTTGACACAGCTGCTATCTATGTGATAACATGTGGAGTGCGAATCATTTCCGGATATCAAAATTTGAATTTTCAACATATCTCCTGGATAGTTCAAAATTTGGCTAGAAGAATTACAAATGAAAGGACTTTGACAACAGAGTAGAATATTACCCTCACTACCGTCAATTTTTAAAGGCATTTTTATGGCAAGAAGGAAAATGATGATAGCCCTCTTCATTAAGAGGGAGTAACCATTTGTCGAACTGTTTGCTACAAAATTAAATCAACCTGGGCATCAAACGCCCTCTCCATCTCGTGGAACAGGATGGTTGCATATGCATTTCATTCTCCGATCCACCAGTCACAAAGAAGCTTCTTTCTGACAGCACCCATGTGGCCAGCAGCATCATGGTTCATGGATCTAATGGAGATGATGAACCATTCCTCTCCCAATAAAGGATCTGTTCCTAACTCAACAGAAAGGGAAAACCATTCACCTGAAACATAATGAAAAATATGGCATGGATGGTGCAAAAACCACCAGTCGGCCTCTTGCAATCCATCAGAAACCCTTTTGGCTTCGTTTCTCGAAGACCTTTTAACAAAGGACTTTCGCCAACACCTATTAAAGGATACAAATTAGATACAGATCAGATACAGTTTAAAGGATACAGATATTAATCAACTCTGTATTATTATCTTACTTCAGCAACAACCCCATCATCAACAGACAAGATTAATGATAGCATTTGATTTACACGGCCAAAATCTCACCAACGTTTTTAAAATGGAAACTTCTACTGGTACTGGAAAGCACAGTACCAAACCCAGTCCTTTCAAACCCAGTTCTTTCAAACCCTCCCTTCCAAGCATTACATTTCGCTCCGATCTTCCGCTTATCACAAAAGACTGTTTTCATGCTAGTAGTGGCAAAATACGATATGAGGACCAACCCCCCCCCCCCACTTCGTGACGTCATTACCCCCACTTTTGGATTTCGTCGATCTGGAGGAGGGTGGGAAACTGCTTTTTGTTACCTTATTGCATACCGGAAGTGCGGCCATTTTCCAGATGGCGGCACCGGGTCACCAGGTCGAGGTCAAAGTGGTTCAAGATCATCCATGGTAGAGGGTCTTTTGCTACCAAAATGTGTCCTGTTGCTACCTCAGTATCAGGGGCAAGGTGGCCTCATGGTTAGCATGACCGTCTCTTGTGCCAGAAGTCCCGGGTTCGAATTCGGCCTCAGCCACCCCTGGCATTTTAGGGCAGAGAAGGGCCCTGGGATGTCTCGTGCTCATGTCGATTGTGGCATTAAAAGAACCTAGGATTTCCGATAGGATTTACCTAGCAAAATTAACCCTCTCTCCTTCTGGCGCCATGGCTAAGGCTGAGTGCACATCAAAAAGCTACAGCTACCTCAGTGTCCTTTTGCTGGCTAAAAAATGTCCTATTGCTACACGAGTCCTTTTGCTACCTAAATGTGTCCACCTCCAATCGCGAAGGTCATGTGACCGGAAATGATGTCATCCGAGGAGTAGTGCCAATACTTCACGAGCATTCCTATTTTAAGAACTCACGAATGCTTTCAAAGCATGAAAATGACTAATTAGCAACAGTACGGGGGGAGGGAGGGGGTGCCAAAATTGGAGGGTCTGAAAAATCGAGGGGTAGTGCAAATGCTTCGTGAGCTTTCACATTTTGAGAACTCTCGAGTGCTTCAAAGTGTAAAAGTCACGAATTTGCAGCATTTTGGGGGGTTCCCAAAATTGGAAGGGTCGTGCAAATGCTCTGTGAGCTTTCACATTGTGATAACTAAAAAGCTCTCGAATGCCTCAGAGAATAAAAATGACGAAATAGCAACATTTTAGGGGCCCCAAAATTGGAGGGGTCATGCAAATGCTTTGAGCTTTCACATAATGATAATGACGAATCGTAAGCTGTACTCCGTAAAATGACGAATTGACATAATTAGAGGGTCTTAGGGGTGAAAATGCTTTACGAGCTTTCACATTGTGCAATTGCAATACGAGATTTCACATTTTGAGAATGACGAATTGTCAACATTAAAGGGGTAAGGCACTCTAGCAAATGCTTTAGGAGCAGTCAACATTAAAGGGATCTCAGGAGTGCAAAAGCTATACGAGCTTTCACGTTTTGAGAATGACGAATTGGCAACATTAAAAGGGGTTGTGCACTCTTGAAAATGCTTTAGGAGCTATCACATTGTGAAAATGATGAATTTTCAGCATTAAAGGGGTATCAGGAGTGCAAAATGCTTTATGAGCTTTCACATTGTGAGAAGAGCAAAAATGCTTCATTATGGCCAGCACTGACAGTGTTTTAGGAGGTTTCAAATCGCGGGCATGTTGGTGGCTCGGGGGTCGATTCTTTCAGATTTCGCATTTTTTCTTTCTTTCCAAGTATATCGCTTTAAAAAAAAGACATCATGGATTCTTGTTCAATTATTCTCTCCGGCAAAGACTATGATTGAGTATTAATCTAAACACTCCCATTCATTTGGACTCTGAAAAAAATTACGAATTGGCTCTGCTTAATTTAGACACTTATAACAGCATACATAACATCACTTCAAAAAAAAAAAAAAAAACGAAATTCAACACACTACCGATGCTGGTGCCTCTTGGCAGAAAGTGTTAGTCACCCTGGGGGCTTACGAAAACGAAGATTTGAATAAATTTCTCAAGTCGGCGATAGATGCAAATGGGCACAGCAAGGATGCCATTACAATTCTTTCGAGTCTAAGAACTTTAAGAACAGACTTGATAATTACCGATCTGAACTACGGCTTATCCTTTTCGGGCAACAAGAGTTTGGCTCCAGTTTTGGGGTTTGTCTCGGGCAACTGTTTTAGAAGTCGCGAAAGTCCTGTTGATATTATGAGCGTCAATACAATTTTCGTGCACGTCGATATCATCAGCAATTTGTACCTAAACAATGACACTCAGCCCACTTTATATTCCTCCCGGTTTCAAAATCATAGAGTCCCCTCATAATTTAGTTTACCTCCCGGTTGCTACCAAATTAATCAGAAATATAAGCGTTTGGTTCGCTTCACAGACCAACGAGCCATTGGATTTTAACAGTGAGACGCTCACGGTACAACTTCAGTTGATACCTAAAAATTAAAAAAGGATAAAAATGCTCGTGTTTGGAAAAAAGGGAAAGGACTCTTTCTTAATTTCAACTCTAATAATAAAAAGAAACGGTTTGATGCCTAGAAACAAAGCTTCCATCAAATTTATAACAACACCCAGAAAATGAGCGTAGTAGAAGATGACTTAAAAATCAACGAACCTTTGGTGTATGATTCCTCCGTCAGTCTTATACTTACCACGAATACAATCCAGTTGTTGGCACCAATCTCAACAATGTAAATTCCGAAATCCGCATACACGTTGAAAACCAAGATTTATTTCTGCATGTTGCCAACACTTACCACCTCATTAAAGGGAGGTTGCTGAAGAACGATGACTCGGCATACACCAACGCTGACGTAGTGTTGATTAATAATGCTCCCATGTTCCTGTTTTCTAATATCAAATACGATCTAATGATAAACAAGTCGACGCTTCTGGGGTTTGGTACTCTAATGAAGGGACTGCTCAGTTACGGGACTTGCTCGGCTAGTGCTGGGCAGTGGATAGCGCGGCTTCTGCCGATACCAAACTAACCAACCACACAGGATTCAAACAGTGGCACGCGTCCATCATCGTTAGAACAACTCCCAAGGGAAGCTTTACATTCGCCTTCCCGTGAAACACGTCATGGGATTTTTCGAAAATTACGATAAGCTAATCTATGGAACTAAACGTGCTTACACTCATGCGAGTGAGCGACATGAACGCCATCTTCAAAGTAGCGGCCGCGGCCAATGGCAAAGTCGTTCTGAGTAGTATTTCCTGACATGTTCCCCACGTCGTGGCTTCGGACAAGCAAAAACTTATACTGAACAATCTCATCGACTACAGAGCAACTGTGGATTTAGGACTTAGGCACTGGCATTACGATAGCGGCGAGCTCCCTCAAAACTTCACCTAGCATGCTGACTACTACCGCAGTCGAGAAACCTAGGTGGATAGTTCTAGCTTTTTAAACTAACAAGCACGACTCTTTAGTTAAAGAACCTGACCGTGTTCGACCACTGCAGTTTACAAGATTCTCACATGACTCTAAATTCCGAGCATTATCCATTTCTCGATTTGAACACTAATTATGCCACTGGTGAGTATGTAGGCTTGTACAGAATGGCGCAGCAGTTTAGGCAGCTGTGCTACGACACCAATGACTTGAGTTTCGACTTGCTACAGTTCAAGAAAGCCTATCTTCTCGTGGCGTTCGATTGCTGCAATCATTCCGCGAGGCTTCAATCAGGTATCGTGGATGTACAAGTCAAACTGAAGTTTAGATCAGCAGTACCAGCTAACACTACCTGTCATGTTCTGATCATTGGGGACAGGAAAATGAATCTAAAGTTGGATAGAGGTAAAGTCGGAGTTGTTTATTAAATAACAATAATAATAAAAAGATATGGCGGTCAAAACAAAACAACAAAGGGGGCTTTTTGCCGTTGGCTTTGCTAGGACCGATGTTAGCTGGTATTCGAGGCTTGGCGGGATGGACTGCGAGGGTGGTGTCTGCCAAAAAAAA
>JAHWFP010072399.1:2160-55376 GCA_023313725.1 Lithobius niger | reverse complement strand
GGGGGGTGAGAGTGGGAAGGTTGAGGAGGCTGCTATGGTTGGTGGTTTCTTTAAGCTAAGACGTAAATCTAAAAAAGAAAAGAGACAAAAATCATTAACCCGACTCGCATTCTATTTTCATTTTCAGTTCTACGTCTCAGCATTAGAGCTCATTTTGACTCATTAGCTAAGTCTAGCATGTAGCCAAGTCTTAATACTTCAGTTTGGAACCCTTTAGAAACGTTATACTATTAGTCATTTTTTACTTTTGCTGCTAAAACCAACTATTCACCGAATGACAAGTTACAGCATCTAACACAATCATGCATTATTTAGTTGCTTAGCACTTGATTTCAGCGAGCGAAGGTATGCAGAAAGAAATTACTTTTACACAACAAAATAGCCAGCTGCCTCTTTTAATTTTTGAGTTTAAAGTAGGTGTATCATAGAGCGAGCAGCTAACGATGTCACTTTCACTAGATGACGTCCGTCTATCGGTTCAAAATCACTGTTTCAAATTGTTCATGATGCGGTTCTCTGGACGCACCAACTTTACATTCAATAATTTTGGTGGTATGTGCTTTGTTTGTTGTATAAAATAAATATTTGCACGTTCCTTTACTCATTAAAAGTAAGGGCTAACCGAAACTAGGTAGTGACTATATGTGTTGCATCTGTATAAATACGATGCTTATTTCCCTTTAAGCCATCGTGTTTGATTAAAGGTGCTATTTTTAACGAGAAACTATTGGAAACATGGCTTCATTTCAGAACGCACACTTTGTAACCAAACTAGATATTATTTTTTTAAAGGGAAATAAGGATTTTTTGTTAAATCAACTAATGATATTTGAGCCAGCATCGCTTTTTATTCATTACATAAAATGACAGTACTTAATACCATTGTGATAGCAGTCAAGAAAGAAAGTACATTAGAAATTACGCCTAATTATAAGTTTGACTTAACTGTGGTATTTAATATATGACACATAAATTCTTTCTATACGCTATCAAGTATAGGTTAGGTTACTTACCTGGGGAGTAGCAAGTTCACCGCACAAAGAAATTTCATCAATGGGTCACTCTTCGTATTTATACTTTTCTCAGCTATTGTCACGTAGACCATCTATTCAATTATCTACCATATGCCTTGACATTAACCTTTATGTAGTTCCACTGATTCGGTGACATTCTTTAATTACGTCCTGTGTATTGCTGATTACGCGCTTTTCACCGCATACAGTTTCCTCGTTCACCTAAGCACGAACAAATACAGACTTTTCCTTGTTATTGAATGCCTCCACTTGTAATGACGTATTCACTACACACACGTCCTGTTGCACGATGACAAGTTTTATTATTGAATTTGTCTATGGGAGCTCACATGCCATTACAAACAGGCGTTTCAGAGAATTATACCTTTTATCATGTGCTGAGCATCAAAATGGATTTGGATAGTGGTTGTCGACTGATCTTTCATATTTGTAGTCTGGATTTTTGGCTCGTTCTCCAGTTTTTTAGCTCTAGAACTGGTAAAAAAAAGTGGTGTTTTTGTAGAATTCTCGTCGCCGTGTTTCTTACATTACGGTATTTTTATATTTTAAATTTTGTACTGACATCTTCTTGTACCATGATGTGTATCAACGGTCAAGTTTAATTTTTTTTTATGATGACACAATTTTTATTATTGAATGTCTATCGGTTTGCGTGTCGATACATGCCCGAGTTTGCTCGATATGCGGTCATTAGTCTGTATTTTCGGTTAGGTTTCCAGTGAGTGGTGTTTTGTTTGAATGTTACATTTCTACACTATATGGCTCTTAAAAAGGTGTGGTATTTTCTAGGCTTCGTATAAGTATTTGATATCGTGGAGTTCTTAATTCATGCTTTCATGTTGATACATGTGGTCGTTTTAAACATTCATACTTTTTATCTCGTGCTGATCATCAAATTTGATTTTGGATGGACGTTGTAGATCGATCGACGTTGTAGGTTTGTAGTAAGGATTTTCTTTGCATACACCTGCTTTCATAGCTTCACCTCCTCTGTTGTGTCTACATTTTGTTTTAACTAAAAGAGTGTCTTCTCAACCTTTACACTAATTATTCACACACACTGTGAAATATTACGTTATTCTATTATTGTTACACTGCTGTTTTGATGTCAATAAAAAACTACATTTTTCACGGTTAAGTACAACAGTCAAAACCCTCCCCACCGGTACTAGGTCGTTACGTAGGATATGTATCAAAAACAAACATATCGGTTAATGACATCCTGACAACTATGATCGTCTGTGACGTGTTTCGGTCACACGGCCCGGTTACTGTGGCTTCTACTGTCATAGGAAACTTCCCGTTTGCGTTTGTGTTATCCTCATACACCCGATTACGTGGCGTGACGTCATGGACCGGAAGTCGACTATGATTGGCTGGGAAGTAGTGGCGTGACCTGAATCCAGGCTTCTGATTGGTCGCTCCTCTTTGTGTTATACTCGTACTTTTTCAACTACTATATGAAAGCAATTCTTAGAGTGACCTAGAAAATGGGTTATATAGGCAGATACACGTAGGCTGTTAAAATGCTTCAACTCCTTACGTCGACGTAACGAGGTGGTTAGAGAATAGAGATGAAGTTACTTGAAAGTGGTTTTAGGTAATTACACATGGACGTTCTTACAGCGCTGTAAGCATTACAACGACGTAATTAAGACCGAGGGTACACAGATGTTTCTTATGTTACTTTATCTTAAGTCGACTTAACGTATGTCGATGTAGTGTTTAGAGAACCTTAAGAATGTCCGTGTAACCACCTACAAAAACTTTCAAGTCGCTTATCTGAAACCACCTTGTTACTTCAACATAACGAGTTGAAGGGCTCTAATAACCTGCGTGTTCCTACGTAAAACCTACTTTCTATGACGCTGTAAAGTTTGCTTTCTTTTGATTGGTTGAAACGATTGAACGTAAATGTCACGAAACTCAGGCGGAACCTGTCACTCCCTTAAGACGAAGTCAAAAGCCCAGCTAGTTGAAAGATGGGAATAGACAGGTGTCAGGTTGATGGGGATTGGATAAACGCGTCTCTACATTGACTTAACTCACTCCAATTTGAATGTCCGTGTAACCACCTCTCTCCTAAAGACACGTGAGTTCAAGTCGACGTAAGGTAAAGCGACGTAAGGTAAAACGACACAAGAATCTCTGTGAGCCCTCGATCTAACTCGAAGTCAATGTCTGTTGGAGTACGGGTGGCAATCGAGTAGCCCTCTCATGTTAGCAGTTAAATTAAATCACATTACGCAAAAGTTCCAAAACATTCAAATGTTAAATACTAAAGTACATAAAGAAAATATATTGACAACAGAAACGGGTCCAGATAATATTTATACACCTGAATTTGTAACATTTAAAATAGCAAGAATCGACCAGTAAGCCATTAGCTGGTTCTCGATTTATGTGTGGTAAAACATGATAAGATTTGAGTACGAGTTAGTGCCATGTGTGGGCCTAACGTATATTTAAAACGCACGAAATGGTTGGTTAACTATGTTAACAAATCCTTGAGTTAGTCTAAATAATTCGTTGAGTGTTTGACAAGGTGTGTGCTGTACTATGGTTATTTTTTCCGTCCGTAGATGCAGCATTGGTGGTGCCTGTAGAGTTTGTTTAAAGTGATGAAAGTTCTTACAATAGGTGTAACAAGTAAACCCAGGTAAAGTGTGGTTAATAAGCGGCGTGTGGTTGTGGTTCTTGGTGTTCGGGTGTAGTGCAGAGCCAGAGTTGGCAAGGTCTAAAGGGCCCAAAATTTCCCTCCGAAATTTTACTGTTGACCGTATTTTCTTTTAGCAGTTAAGTCCCATTCCGTCCACCCCCCCTCTTTCTAAATATAGAGTCTTAGGCAATCATTACATCGCCATTTTCTGGTGAAATGTGGCAAATGAGATAAACAAAATCTTATCGTTTGTATATAAACTGAAACCTTACTAAAAAGACATGCTACACTGGTTATTTGCTTGTTCATTTGACTGATCGTTTTTGGTTTTGAATTTTTATCAGTGGCTTAAGAGTTACAACAAGCAATGTCCTCGAGTGAAGCGAGATGCTGCCTAATGAGCGAGCGTGAGGACATAACAAGAACCACACTGAAAACCATAACGAGAACTGTATCTCTAATGAGACCCACAGCACAACACTACTTGATTTTCTACCATAGTTGGGAGCAGGGGAGGTAATAGGGTAATCTGATACATGTGCCTTTTCGAAAATTCCGATTTCTTTCAAATTTAAAATTAGACAAAGTAGCTTTAAAAATACTAAAATTGATGAATTGTTAATGTCTAAGATGCGCCATCTCGAAATTTGGCGGCTAATTATGAAATTATGATTACTATCCTCCAATTTCCTTTATAGTTAAAACGACAACGAATTATTTCTATTAGTTGAAATAATAAATATGCCATTGTTCTAACTAATTTGTAGTAGGCACCATCTTGAAATTATGCAGATATTTGAAATAATGCTTACTTTTGTCGAATCCATTCAAATTTAGAATACAGATGAACTATTTACAGCGAATCAAAATGCAGAATGTTCCACAGTATTCATCATCTGCAATGTGCACCACCTTGAAATTTAGTGGTTACTTTAAAATTAAGCTTATTATCGTCCAGTTTCCTTCAAATGTAGAACTTACATGAATTAGTTGCATTAAATTAAACTGAGTAGTAATGTGCACCAGCCTGAAATTAGGTAGCTGTTATGAAATTATGCTTTTATGTCATCCAATTTCCTTCAAATATGGAAATAAACTAAGTACTCCACGGAATTTGGATTTTGTGTGAAAGTTTGTCTGTGTGTTTCTCACATATTTTTGGATGTATTCGGAAAAAGAGCTGGTGTTTGCTATCACGACCGAAAAGCTTGGAGGGAATCCTTAACAAGTTATGTTTTACGGTAGATGTGTCTCTTCTCTTCCGGAAGTAGGAAGGCTACAAATGTGAGAAAGATGTCGGAAGATAGGAAATTAACCCTGATGCCGTTTAGGCATAATTTCGAAGAAGTAGGTAACAGTTTTTCTGTCGAAAAATTCGAAAAACCTTTAGACCATTTTTGAAGAAAATTTTTCGAAGTTGATTGTTAACTTCGGAATTACACATTTTCTGCTGAGAGGATGGTCTATAAGTAACTAAGGGCACACGAAGGTTCTTACAACACTTTAACTTATGTCGCTTTATCTTATGTTTGCTTTACCTACGTCAACTTTAGGTGAGCAGTGGTTACATGGACATCAGGTTGGAATGAGTTAAGCCGATGTAGTGCCATGTTTATCTATTACCCCATCAGCCAACCCACTGTCTATTCCTTTGTCCCCATTCGACTAGCTAGCTTTTGAAGTCGTTTTGAGGAAAGTGACAGGTTCTGGCCTAGTTTCGTGACGTTTACGCGCACTTGTTTCAACCAATCAAACGAAAGCAATCCTTTGAGATACTAAAAAATAGGTTATAGATGGGTACATGTAGGTTGTTAAAACGCTTCGACTCCTTACATCAACATAACGAGGTGGTTAGAGAATAGAGATGAAACTACTTGAAAGGGGTTTTAGGTGCTTACACACGAACGTTCTTATAGTGCTGCAAGCATTACGTCGACGTAATTAAGACCAAGGGTACACAGATGTTTCTTATGTCGCTTTATCTTAAATCGACTTAACCTACGTCGATGTAGCACTTAGAGCACTATAAGAACGTCCGTGTAACGACCTAGAACTATTTTCAAGTCGCTTTATCTGAAACCACCTCTGAAGGGCTTTAATAGCCTACGAGTACCCACCTAAAATCCATTTTCTATGTCGCTCTAAGGATTGCTTTCTTTTGATTAGTTGAAATGAGTGATCGTAAATGCCACGAAGCTCGGGCAGAACCTGTCATTTCCTTAAGACGAAGTCGAAAGCCCAGCTAGTTGAATAGGGATATGGAAATAGAGAGGGGTTAGGTTGATGAGGGATTAGGTTAATGTGCCAGTACATCTGACTTGATTGTCTGTGTAACCACCTCTCTCCTAAAGCGACGTGAGTTCATGTTGACATAAGTTAAAGCGACATAAAGTAAATGTACATAAGAAACCTCAGTGAACCCTCGTTCTAAGTAGATCTCAATGTCGGTGGGAGTACAGGTGGGAATCTGAGTAGCCCTCACAGATTAGCAGTTAGATAAAATCATATTACATAAATATACGAAGAAGTTCAAAAGTTAAATACTAAACTACGTAAAGAAAGTATATCGACAACAGAAACGGGTCTAGATAATATTTCTACGTCTTAATTTGTAACATTTAAAATAGCAAGAATCGACCAGTTTAAGCCATTAGTTACTTCTCGACTTATGTGTGGTAAAACATGGTAAGATTTGAGTACAAGTTAGTGCTGTGTGTAGCCTAATGTAAAACGCACGAAATGGTTGAATAACTATGTTAACAAATCCTTAAATTAGTCTAAGTCGTTGAGTGTCTGGCAAGGTGTGTGCTGTACTACGATTATTTTTTTTCATTCGTGGGATACAGCATTGGCGGTGCCCGTGGGGTTTGTTTAAAGTGGTGAAATAATTACAATAGGTGTAAAAAAAAAACAGGTAAAGTGTTGTTTATAAGCGGCGTGTGGTTATGGTTCTTGTGTCTGGCTGTAGTGCAGTTCTGGATTTATGGTAAAAAGCCTGGGTGGGCAAGCCCTAAAAGGCCCCACATAAACCTTCCAAATTTTACTGTTGACAGTATTTTTTTTAGCATTAAGGTCCTTGTACCGCCCCCTCCCTCTTCCCAAATAGAGAGTCTTGGGCGATCATTAACATCGCCATTCGCTTGTAAAATGTGGCAAATGAGTTGAATAGAAGGTTCATGTTTGTTTATGAACTGGACCCTTACGAAAAACGCATGGTACCGTGATCATTTGCTTGATCATTGTGACTGATTATTTTTGGTGTCCAATGTCTGTCAGTGGCATAAGAGTTGCAACAAGTAACGTCCTCGAGTGAAGCGAGACACAGCCGAATGAGCGAGTGTGAGAACCATAACGAGAATCATAACACAACACAACTTTTTTTTACCATCGTTGGGTGTGGGGAGAGGTAATAGGGTATTCTGATACATGTGCTATTTCAAAAATTCCGATTTCTTTCAAATTTGGAAAGTAGACAAAGTAGCCGATAAATAAAATAAAATTAATGAATATTAATGTGTAACATGTGCTACTTGAAATTTGGCGGCTATTTTTGAAATTATGATTGGTATCTTCCACTGTCCTTCATAATTAAAACGACAACGATCGTTGATACCTATTGAAACAATATACCGGGTGTCCCCAAAGTCAAGGGTCCCCGGATGATGTACTTGGGTGATATACCGAGTGTTCATGCTGGTATACCGGAGATTTTTATCTTTGTTCATGTTGATGGTATACCATGCTGGAATACCATCATGAAGAACGACAAAAATTCCCAGTAAATCAGCATGACCACCTGGTCTATCACCCAGGTATATCACCCGGGTGACACCTGACTTTTGGGACACCCGGTATATGCTGTTGTTCTAATTGATCTGTAATGGGCACTTCCATGAAATTATGCAGACATTTGAAATTATGCTTACTTTCATCCAAGTCCCTTCAAATTTAGAACACAGACGAACTAGTTTCAGTTTGTAAAAATGCACAATGTTCCATATTATTCATTTATCTGCAATGAGCACCACCTTGAATTTTAGTGGTCACTTTAAAATTAAGATCATTATCGTCCAGTTTCCTTCAAATGTAAAATTTCTATGAATAAGGTTCAATAATTAAAAATAATGATTATTGGGAAGGGGAGGGGGATTGAAGCTTAATGGGCGTCACCCTGAAAGTAGGTAGCTATTATGAAATTAGGCCTCTTGTCGTCCAATTTCCTTCAAATTTGGAAATAGACAAAGTACTCCATGAGTTTGGAATTTGTGTGTCATTTTGTCGGTAATTATATAGAACAGTGCCTTTTCAAGCTATCGACATAATTCAACTACCTTTCGATTCCTTTCGTTGTTGTGGTTCAGAAAATCAGAAAGAAAACTTGTGCAAACGCCTTTTTCTTATATAAAATAAGTTTTAAACCACGTTAAAACGCTATTGACAACCGTGGTTAAGCCGCCATAACTTGCGACGATGGGAGCGCAACAAGAAAACCTGATTTCGACCAGAACATTAGTAAACGGAAATTATATCCTTCCCGGGACATTTTTTTTCCCAGTATGAAATGCCATCCGCAGGGGCGCACTTTGCGCGCACTATTATATACATCGAGAATTTGTCTAATCAGAAAGAGTATGACGCAAGCATTTGTGAAACAAGGAACAAATTATGACACTTGGTTGTTTCACAAATGCTTGCGTCATACTATTTCTGATTACACAAATTATCGATGTATATAAAAGTGCGCGCGAAGCGCGCCCCTGCAGACGATGTTTCACACATCGAAAGAAATATTGATATAGAAATAGAATGACAGTTCGCATCCATCACAAATCACCGCATCAGCAATGCCAACGCAAATGAACAAGATAATTTCCGTTTACTAATGTTCTGGTCGAAATCAGGTTTTCATGTTGCGCTCCCATCGCCGCGCGTTGTAGCGGCCTAACCACGGTTGTCAATAGTGTTTTAACGTGTTTTAAAACTTAGTTTATAAAAGAAAAAAGCGTTTGCGCAAGTTTTTGTTATGATTTTCTGAACCGCAACGACGAAAGGAATCGACAGGTAGTTTAATTATGTCGATAGCTTGAAAAGGCGTTGTTCTATATAATTACCATTTTGTCTGTGTGTTGCTCACATATTTTCGATATATACGGATATTAGGCTAATTTTAACCAAATTTTATTTGTAGCCGGAAGTGATAAGCCCATATGGGATTCTAAACTATAAGGTTTGTGGCCCCGAGTTACGAGTGTAGCATGAACAACACAAAGCCATGATACACCAAGGTCAAAGTTCTTTTAGTGTTAAGAATGCAGCCAATAATTACAAATTCAGAAACAAAAACTACTGCCAATTTTACACAGTTTGAAAAGAAACCTTGGTCGCATCATTTATCATGTTTACAACAAATCTCAAGAGTATTTTCAAAACTATACAGGTGCTCTCGTCAGGATACATGTTGAGATTTGTTTTCAGAGAATTGAGCATAAATCATTCTGGTTTTAGTATTATAAATTAAATTTTACAGCACAAAGAAAAATAGTGGCATTTCTTGGTTCGCTGAGTAGTTCTGCTTTTCAGGATTTAGCTGTTTTCATAAACGACGCCATCTGGAAATAATGGTGGCCATTATTAAATTATGCAGCAATTCGTCTAATTTCCACCAAATTTAGAACACAGACGAAGAAGTTGTTGTGAATTAAAATGGAGAATGTACCATGGTGGTTGTTACTCTTTAATGGCTCCATTTTTAAATTAGTTGGTCATTATGACATTACGCTTATTATCATTTAACTTTCTTCAAACGAAGAACGTAAATGAAGCATTTGCTATGATTTAAATTAGGGAATGATCCATTGTCATTATTAAGAATTAACCTGTCACGGTGACAGCCAAAATAGGCGGCCATTGTAAAGAAAATCTAATTAAAAAATAAGAACGATTTCTTTGTAAGCTAAAATACTTACAATTAATTGTCATCAAATCCCTAATCTGCCAAACACATACACGACACGTCAATTCTAAAGCTTCAAATATTAAATACCAGATTTTACAAGAAAATTATGCTCTTTTAATGGAAGACATTGTGTTCAAAATATTCTAAATACCCCAAAATGACAGTACTTACACTTAGGGAAAGTACAGAAATAGGTAATGGCTAATAATTAGGACTTGGAAGAAAAATTACATAGTCAATAACTGAAATCATTAAAAAAATTAACGTGAAATTTTTATAAAGGCAAAAATCTTTAAAAACTACTAAGTCATTTGCCGTTCTCTGGGTTATTTTATTTAATGGTTTAGCTTCAATTCTCAAAGTAACACTGACTAATAAACATAAACGGAACAGTAAATTTCAAGAGTAAGCATATAAACGGAAAATCGCAAAAAGGAACACAGACAAGCTTTGACAATAAAGGTGTCGACATTGCATTTCGTCAGTAAGAGGATATTAGGACCATTACTACAGCTGAGTTATCAACTTTAGAAATCTAATTTTAGTCTTTCACTTTCCATAAGTAAACAAATATCATTAACTATTTGTGTACTTTTCCTAAGTGTAAGTACTGTCATTTCGGGGTATTTAGAATATTTTGAAGACACTGTCTTCCATTAAATGAACATAATTTTCTTGCAGAATCTGGCATATGATTTTTGAAGCTTTAGAATTTTTGACGTATCGTGTATGGGTCTGGCAGATTAGGGATTTGATGACTACCAGTAGTTTTCCTTACTGTGATATCATGTTACCAAACCTAAATGCATCTTTTCAACATACAGATTGGTAGAAAAGTGCACATTTCACTACCGCAGAATCATCACGTGGTTCTTATGCCGTCTTTAAAAAATGTTCATCAAAATAGATTTATTGCTTCCCAATTCTTAAGGAGGAACGCTGAACAAAGGGTAGTAATGTATAATGATTACCAGATTCTCGTTTATGAAATTTGACTTCTGGAATATTACTGTGAAACCTTCGTAAGGCTTGACTTTTTGATCCATGCCTTAACATCAGAGTTGGACCGAATAATTTTTTCTCTCCCTCAGTAATCCTAAAATTGTTTAGCCAGGACGGGCAACCCATAAGGACCGGGCGACCTTAATTATCCAATGACACGGCCAACCTAGTACACAAAATTATTTTCACTTTGTCGAAAATTAAGAATAAAAACCAGTCCTTACTTACAACGTTGGTAGTTTCAACTAACTTTAGGAATAGTTCAGTAGAAAAGAGGCTTATTAAAATTGTAGCAGAATTTATTACCCAGGAAATTTACTTTCATGTAAAGACAGTATATCTTGTAATCCCATTTAATATGTACTGGCATTAAAATCTGCGATAAAATCTGCGAATTGCGTTATGGTCAGTTGTCTGTCGGATCAGTTCAGGTACCTGAGTCACTTGTTCGACCCCAAATTCCGGATCACCGTTTTCAGATCCGGTTAACCAGTTTTCAGGTAAAAACTTGACCCAAATGAACCGATGATGTCTTTGTCCTGCTAACCTGCATAATATTTAACGTACCATTTTTTTTTATAGTATGATTACATAGTGGAGTTATTCGCATCCGCAGTGTACAACTGTCAGTTGTGTTCTCACTGCATGAGCTGCAGAGAAATCTGGATGGTAACTTGGATGCAACCAGTTACGTACTACTGAAAATGGTAGTGGCAAACTGCTAGCGTGCAACTGTTAGTGCGTAAATGGGTCTCACTACATAATCCTTGCATATTCCGCATGCATTCCTAACAGCATAAAATCTCTACTACCACATGACTATTGCATATTTCGTAATTCTATGTAAGCGATGCTACATCAAACACAAGGAAAATTGGAAATCAGCCAACAGCAAAAATCATACACAAGAAATACCAATTT
Organism: Lithobius niger; assembly: GCA_023313725.1. Taxonomy (NCBI): domain Eukaryota; kingdom Metazoa; phylum Arthropoda; class Chilopoda; order Lithobiomorpha; family Lithobiidae; genus Lithobius; species Lithobius niger. The sequence goes on along the minus strand of JAHWFP010072399.1, from coordinate 43,804 downwards.
TCCTTAGTATTATTTCCAGCGATTTATGTCTTTTATTTACATCAAACACAAGGCTGTGCTCATTGGGGGCGTTCAGATCGTTTTGTAATACAATAACAATATTATTATCCTGTAAAAAAAAGAGGGAAAACCTTTCCAGACTCTAACGAACTTGTTTTATAAGTATTGGTAAAATGGATACGCATTAAAATGGATTTAAAAAAGAGAGGTAAAACTATTAAATATAAAACTATTAAGATAAATATTCTAGCAATTCTTGAAATCAAGATAGAAGCATGAAGATACCAACAAAATAAGATGTATAAAGATGTTCATTTTTAATCAGATTTTTAAGACATTCTTGCAGTTTGTTCATTTCTGTGATGACTTTTAACAATAACACACTTGTAGCTTACGAGGTTTCGTGAATCCAAGCCATATTTACACTACTAAAAAATCGTGGCTGTTTGGCTGCCAAAACCAGTGACTTACATCTGTCATAGAATAGCAGAACAAATAACTAATTCACTACGCTTTACATAAACATAAAAGCAAAAATACACAAAAGGTCCTTGATTATTGTAAATGTCAAACTGGAACACTAATTTAATCGAATTTTTAACATTTTTGTATGTAAATAAAAAGCTACTGTTCAGCAGTAAGGGTCATTTGCGTGTGAGTAGAAGACTAATATTCGTTTAATGAATTTGTCTGCCTTTCTAATGTTTACAGTTTATAAACCACACCTTTTGAGTTCCTTGAAAAAGTCCTCTAAAGCTACATTTTGTACATTTTTATTGATTTATTTAAAAATGACTACTTTCTCTCTGCAAAAATTTAGTCAAGCTACCATAAGGTAGGTTTGCACGATTTAAAAATATTAGCGTGAATTTTAAAATAATTGGGATACCTCCAAATGATATACTACTCACTTTAGTCTTCTGTACAGCTGTACCGGCTGAGAAGTCTATTGCAACGACTTTGTCCGTCCGTCGCTTTTTTTCAACTTCGCAACGGTACCAGATATTGACGACCATTGTTTACAACGTTAGATTCAGTGTGAGAAGTTAGTTAAATAACATGGCAAATTAAAACATCGTTACTTACTTATAGCTAATAGAATTCTTTGACATAACTAAATTAAATAACATTTGATCATCGAATTAAATCCTAAGGATAACGCTCAATAAAAACAAATGGATTTTAGCTTTGTTTAAAATAGTGTCGTCGTATTGTTGCATGAATGAATAGGCTTAACGTTGAACCAAATTATCCATTAGGCCTATATCTGCTACTTACGAAATTAAGACTGCATTTTTAAAATTAGGACTAGAAATGAGAATTAGGCCTAAAATCATGTTACCATTGCAACGTCAAGTTGCTACAAGTCGCTGTTGGCTTCATCAAAAGCGTCTCTCTCGTCACTTCCCTACTACCACTGATCTATATACGCTACATTGCGCGTTACGCTGTAACACTGTAATTGTGCGGCTGAAGGTGCACCGTGTTGGAAAAATGAATAGGCTTACTATACAATCTATATCTCCGTTAACTGCTACTTATGAAATTAAAAGTGCTGGTTAAAATTAGGCCTAAAAGCTGACAATTACACATAAAATGCAAAATAGGCGTAAAAGCTAAGACATTTTTAACCGACGATTGTGCTGGTTGCTGCTTTTAGATTACTATAATAGAGATAGCTGTTGTAGTGTATGATAGAGATGTGTGCCTCAACATTCGAGGTGGAGGAACTGAACAGAAGACCGGAGCGACTAGACAGTCGCTGTAGCCACTTGTATTGATATTTCCCATTAAGGGTTTATTTACCGACCATCTTCAATACCTTACTAAAACTTCTTTATAAAATATGTTAGCTAGAATGCATCGCCAATGTTTCGAGCAGCAATATAGCAAGGAACAAGTTGCTTTAGGTAGAATATTTGCCCAGACATGAATGAAAAAAATATACCTACATCAACAATCTTCAGCGATGCTTCCACTGATGCGTGAAATTTGTATTTATTACTGTGAATATCGTATGGAATTAGGACAAATTCTTCCGTGGGTCGAATTCTGAAATGCTGTGGCCAGTAAATGATGGTTTCAATCTCAATAAAATAACACGAAAGAGTGCATGCGAGAAATTATGGTGACACTGAAAGAGATCATTTAGCCTCAAAGATATCGGGGGGTTTAGGTCTGGAAAAACTCTAACGATGGGTCCAAGACATCAAAGCAACAAAGAACACTTTATACAAATAGATCAGGAAACTCACGTTTTCAAGTTGTAGACGTAGCCAGCTTAGCATGCACCACACACACATTGGCCCAGAGCCGGATTATTTCAATTCCGTTTACATATCTCTCCGCTGGCAGTTGCAATTTAACCGGAAAGGTAGGCAATGTTTTTGTTGGACTACTACCATACGAAGTAACTGTTTGCTTGGTCAGTTCAGGGCCATGGGACTAGATGGGCATGCAACCTAGACATGAAGGCCTAAACTGAGCAGCTGACGTGGAAAGAAAGGCTTTCTAGAGTTAACGTGTATTTTAAATTTTAGGATGCCTGCAATTGTTTTGAAGATTGGCTCGGGAAAACCATAAAGAGTTAAAACAATCTTTAACCTCAGTTTCGGACTCGGAAGCAATTTAAAGCAACCAAATATTTGAATCTACATCGGTACTAATACAAAAATACACCACACAATTTTTGAAACGTGCTGAATATGACAGTACACAACATAAGAAACTTAATGGATTAAATAAAAGTACGAAAATAGGCAAGAAAACATTGTTGTCATTCCATTTCAGCTCGAACTGACAGCAATGACAACCGAGTAAAAACGAAAAGGTGGATGCAACTGACTCGACTCGTATGGTCGACTGAGTGCTATTTCTATGTTAGGGTGTGCGCTACGTAGCAAGGGTAATTTTAGGTGTAAATAGGACAGAGAAACCAAATGGGCTGGAGAAGTGTTAAGTAAATATGGATGCTCATTTCATTTCTTTTGGTTTTAAACAATGAGATCTTAGAAATGTCAAAACGGTCAAAGTTATAATATAAATATAACGAAACAAAAACGTTCAGTCATCATCCGTCACCCTAGCCGATAATCAGATACAACAATGCTTTCATGGCACCACACGCTTCGCGTTGATATGTTGTTTCGATTTTAGGTATCTTGGTGGAGGCACAATACCGCTGCAACCTTCTGGCATTAGCAAACTCCACTAAAATATACACCATTTAACACTGATTAATCACAAACACACACCTGTTGTTTTCTGTGTCGTGCTGTTCTGTCTCATATTGCTGGCACCACATCCTTGATCGCCACAATGCATGATGAAGATGAAGTCTAGTTGGTTACAGCAGAGAAAGGGGCAGGTTGTCGGCATATCTACTAACTAATGCAATTATTTTTTTGCGTAATCATATTACAAAAATTATGGAAAAAAGAAAGTCGTCGTGTACATAGCTTTCTTTGTGCCGTGATGTACAGGATCCATGTTTAAAGTTTGGCCACACTTCTTAGTTACCATAAGTTACTTTAGTTTGCAAAGCAATAGACGCATTAGCAGTCATAATTGATGTGATAATTTCAGGATTCTACCACGCATAATTTGACACATTCAACACCATTTTATGTTTTATGGTAAGAATAAAAAGAAATACTGCAGTCAAAAAGTATTGAACGTCAAGAAGCAGTATAGCGCAGCATTAAAACAATTTGTTAATCTTGTCCAAACATCAAGAAATCCAAACATTAATAACCTTAAAAACTTAGAAGCTTTCGTGCATCCTATGGCACATTTACAACTATCACCTTCAGATCCACATTCGAATTTTTCCTTTGTCTGGTTACCAAGCAACATATATACACTGCAATCACAGCTGCAACAACAACCAAATTACAACCAATTTATCAAGCCAAACACAATGCAAGAATTAGAAAATATAAAAGATCAATTTACAAGCAAACGATAAACTTATAAATAAATTCAAAAAATAATTAAATAACAAAATCATAAATTAATGAAGAACTAAATAAATAAAACTTAGGTAAAAATAACATTAGTAATAAAAATAATTTTAAAAACATTAACAAAAAAAATGTACATTAATTTTCAAATTTGATCATAAGTATGTAAAATAATGCGTATGTAAATATAAAAAGAAATATACAAATTAAATATAAAAATTAACACAGCAACTTTATTCAGTAGCCAAATTAAAAAATAAAACAACCTGAATGAACAAACCAAAATGAATAGAACATAGAAATATTACTTATAATAAAGAAAACAAAACTAAATAAATAAAATAACTAAAAGTAGCTCGAAATATATCTTATCAAAACCTAAGCAGAATTCAAAATCGCACAATTCCAACATAAAATCAATAAATCCTAACTACTACCTGTCCAAACACACAACTAAATTACTATACAAATGCAACAAAACCAAAAACATTCACCCCAGCAAGATTCAACTATGCACAGAAGCATTTCCAATTCCAAACTTTATCACATCCCCTATTGCCATGGATTGTTTTTGTGCCCGTAGTCCTGATACATATGCATTCAAACAACCTTCCAATCCTAAGGTCTATCATTATTCATAGAACCATACCATCATTTCATGCTATCTCGTGGCTGGTGTTAACGGCATGCTTTGCCAGGAAACTCTGGTCATTCCCTTGCACAATATCGTTGAAATTTTACCGGATTTGCACTTCAGGCCTCCTACTCGTCTCGCCTGCGCATACTTTATCACACCCTTGTCTGCAAAGCCACTCTCTACACCCACCACTCTCCAAAGACTCTTGCTATATTTAAACATCCTACTTTGGCCGAATATTTCTGGTGTTTAATTCTTCCAACTGAGTCTGCCTACGTATGAATCACAACTATCGCAAATTTTTTAACTTCTATGCTTTCCCTGTCAACACCCCTTTTCAACCAGCAGTAATTCTGGGTCTTAGGGTATCCACTGCTATTAGCCATACTCCAAAGTTCATCCAGTACACTTCTAGCCACCTCATTGTTTGATTCTGTGGAGATTCTGCTTCACTAACCTATACCATACCTACAGGGTATGTAGGCGGAATACCAGGTTTTTATTTAAAATTTGTGTTATATTTTATATATATTTGTGTGTTTTTAGTTCATATTTTTAATTAATGTGCATTATTGTTGTTATTGTTGTATTATTATTGTTACTACTATTTTTGTTTTTATTTAACTTTGGTTTTATTTTACTTTCATTTATTTTTGTTTATTTTATTTATACATTTGTCATTAATTATTTTTATTTTGAATTTATTTAAATGTTTATTGTTTGCTTCTCAATGTGATCTTTTGGGGTTTTATTGGGTTTAGCTTGATACATTGTAACTTGGTCGTGATTGACTTTGCCTGCGGTGTTTGGATCTGGATTGACAAGCAGATAAAGGAAAATTGCAAATGTGGCTGAGTGGGAGACATTTGAAAATGTGGACACTGATGCACTAAAGCTGCTGAGTTGATACAGTTGTTACTGTGTTTGGCTTCCTTGGTGCTTGGACAATTTTGTTGTACACAGTGTGTGTGGTTGCTTTGTTAATATTCAAGTGCTTTTGTGCTTGATGGTTCATTTTTATGTTTATGCGTTGCCAGAAATTAATCAAGTATGCCAGTGTTAGCAACGTGTTAACGTAATTTATTTATCAATAACTGCCACTTTAAGGCAGCATTCCTGCCATTAACTTTGCTGTTGGCAAGTGAATCGGTAACTCCGAACACTTACGTATAAGTGGCGTTTTCGCCAATGGGATATATTTGTTTATTTAAAAAAAAAAGTTTCTCTTACAGTAACATATGGTTTAAGTCTATGGGAAAAATCCCAAACATTCTTACCAAGTAAACGACGGATTTCGTAGCGTTCAGTGATCCTGAGAAGGTACATGACATGCCTTCGCTGGGTAATTCTCCTGAAGTAACAAGATAGGTATACCAACAATAATGTATAAATTTCGAAACAAATTTAATGCTGCATAAAGGGTAAACCAAACACAATAAAAGTAAGTGAAATTACCCCACAGGCTTTAATGGAACGCTAATAGAATTACCATCAGAGTGACCTCAGGTTCCTCATTACACTCGAGGTTGCATTTTATGCAACTAAATCATCCCTTTATAATTTGTTTCTTAGCATAACAAAACTTTTTTTCTATACTTGTCACACCCATAAGAACATAACGAAGACACACGGATTTCCAATTTTGTGAAGGCATTAGTTTGGTGGAAAATAACAAGCAATACCAAGGTGCACAAATAAATACTATAAAACTGTGATGTTTCACAGGAAATTGCCGTTCATATTCAAGCAAAAAGTACGGCAACTGTCAAAGTAAAAAAAAATTAAACCACATAAATAAACCAAGCTTAATACGAAAAACAATACTTAAGTAAGCCATTGAATACTTACGGAACCAGCAAGTGCTCCCTACAAATGTAGGTATAGAAGTGACCATTGCTGGGGGTGGGAGGTATTTTATATGGTATGGTTCCTTGTGGGAAAATTAAGTAATTGAGAGCTGTTGGAGAAATGAAGATTCTCCCAGAGAACTTGTTCTCGCCAGGAGAATCTAAGTTCTCTGAGAGGAATCCGACGAAACTGTGTTACAACATTGGGATCCTTCCCTATGCCTACGGCGCTTTTTTACCTCATTAACGCAGTCATTTATGCAAAATATTGCGTCACTTCCGCCTCTATCCCGCTTCCCCCTACCCTGTCCGCATCCACTCACTCTTTTCTTGCTGTGAACGCACGATTCCATGCAGGGAGGCGGGCGGGCCCTGTTTTGTAACACAGTTTCGTCGGATTCCTCTCAGAGAACTTAGATTCTCCTGGCGAGAACAAGTTCTCTGGGAGAATCTTCATTTCTCCTTCGTAGAATCCTCCTCACTGTGTTACAACATTGGGATAGATTAGGAAGCAGTGCATACCTCGGAATCGCTCCGAATATGGCTGTGGTGACCTTGGTCCCACTTAATAATCAACCAGTACCTACACCCCAGACTACCCAGGGACCCCACTCATCCGCCACCTCGGCGTCCAAGTACGGGTCCCAGAGAAGGGCCCCTGCGCTCTTCAAGGGATAAGGTCCCTCCCTGGCGCAGGCCAACAGCCGGACGAACCAGGCTGCACACTGCCAGTCTGGTGTCACTAGTACTGCCCACTCAACTCGATCCACGATGAGTTTGTCTACGCAACGTCCAATTAAAGGACACGGGGGAAAAAGATACAGAAAGAACGGGCCCCAGTTCACACTGAACGCATCCACAAACTCTGCCCCTGGGCAGCGTCCCCACGACCCAAATCGCTGCAATTGGGCCGTCGCCTCCGATGCGAATACGTCCACGTCTGGCGTCCCAAACCACCTACAAATCTTCTGGAACACCGCAGTACACAATCGGAAGTCAAATCTGTCCCAGAAATTTCGAGACAGCCCATCCGCTGTCACATTCAACTTCCCCGGCACAAATGCCGCCTGTACCACACAATCCAACTGACTTCTACGCTGCTCTAGGCAACGGACCATGGCATTTAGCAGCTGGGACTTTGTCCCCCCTTGATGATTCACATATGCCACGGCCACTACATTATCCGAAAGGATTCGCACGACCCGTCCCCTGACCAGGTCTCCAAAAACGTCTAGCGCTTTAAGCATAGCCAATAATTCCCTTGCATTTATATGCAAGGCAGCCTCCCTGGGCCGCCACCTCCCCTGCGCTTGCGAATCCCCAGTGGCTGCTCCCCAGCCCATGTCCGACGCGTCCGTTGTCACCACTACTGCGGCCTCCACCGAGACCCACGATTTTGCTACCACTGAGCGACCCAGAGCCTTCGCCCACCAGTCCAAATCTTCGCAAGAACCGCGCGAGAGGCTTCCTCCGTGCACTCCCGCACGACACCAGGTCACCAGGTCATGTTGCCACCAACGTGTGTGCAACTTGCCGTTCTCCACGGCACACAACAAACTTTCTGCCAGCCTCAACAACCGTTGAAGCTCCTTAACAACCGTGACCGGGTCTTGTTGCAGCCTCGCAACCACGCATACCATACCAGCCTGCTTCTCAGGCGGCAGCACAAAACGGGCTGACTCTAGATCCAACATCATTCCCAAAAATCGCAACGCCTGCGACGGTACCAGCACACTCTTTTCGTAATTTACGAAAAATCCCAACTTTCGCAAGGTTTCCAACACTCTCCGCACATCCCGCCGCACACTTGCTGCGGACGGGCCTACTACTGCAAAATCATCCAGGTAAATGAAAATTAACACACCGGCCCGGCGCAAGAAGCGCCTCACCACTGACATAAGCTTCATAAAAGTACCCGGGGCTGAAGCCAACCCAAATGGCAGCACACAAAAACGGTAAAGACAACCTTGCCAGGAAAACATTAACAACCGTCGTGCACCGTCCTTTATTGCCACTGCATAGTATGCTTGAGACAGATCTATGGTAGCCATCCACCACCCTGGTTGTAAATGTTCTACCACCCTTGGTAGTGTATCCAAGTAGCACTTCCGTACAACTACAAACTCATTCAAGCCTTTCAGGTTCAAAATTATCCTGATCGATCCGTCCGGCTTTGCCACTGAAAATATTGGCGACACAAATCCTACACTTCCGTTTTTCACTCTCTCAATTACACCTTGAGCTAACATCTCGCTCAATTTCGGGGCAATCTCCTTCGCATCGTCAAACAACGGCGGCCTCGCCGAAACCGCCCTCAGCGGTGGCGTATTTCCCAACTCTAGACCAGCACCGTCTACAATATCCAACACCGCCGGCGACGCCCCAATGGCCGCCCACTCTGCCCTATGGCCTCTCAAACTTCCAGCACGCCATGTGCTCATCATTTTCAAGCTCCGTTCCAGCGCTTGTTTTCCAACAATCCAACCGCACACCCAACAAAACTCATCTACTCCCGCTCGGTATCGTCGATGCCTTACACGCCCCAGTGTTTCGCATCGTCCAAAAAAAAAATTTTAAATCCGAGCCATTCGTACTTTCTTATTACCAACACCAACTACTTTTTCCACCGTCCGCCACTCGCGGCTCCCGCTGGTTCGGTCAGCTACCGACTCCGACAATGGGTTTCACATATGAACTCCCAACCACACCTTCTCCATCAAATTCCGTCACACAAACCAAAAACAAATACTACGAACCTGACAATCCGCATTAAACCACTGCCGCCACGTTCTCAAGAAGCAATTATATCCACGTGCGGACGTACTCGGCCGGCCTAACAGGCCGCCACGTTTTTCGTTCCCACAAATTCTGCCGTTACCATGCCGGCCGCCATCTTAATACTCTCCAACCAGTATCGATAGAAATACTCACCACCAATCGCGTAGCCTCGTAGCCACGCTGCTTTGCTTGGAAAGATGGCGCACCTCAGTTCAACTGCGAAAACGATCTTTCGAAAAGAATTCCCCTTAGTAATTCAACAATCTTAGCTTAAGAATGTCTGACTGCACGCGCCAGTGGCAAGAAAAAGAGTGAGTGGACGCGGACAGGGTAGGGGGAAGCGGGATAGAGGCGGAAGTGACGCAATATTTTGCATAAATGACTGCGTTAATGAGGTAAAAAAGCGCCGTAGGCATAGGGAAGGATCCCAATGTTGTAACACAGTGAGGAGGATTCTACGAAGGAGAACTGGAATATCCTTTAAACTTTTATTGTCGAGGATAATGTGGTTATGTGGTGCCAGCAGATAAGCAAGAATGCGGCTACTTTCAAGGTTAATTCTTGCACGATGTTGTGATTTAATATAAAAAGATGATAGTGTTGTTTAGGTCGTTTTCTTTGGTAACCCTATGCTGGGCTTATGAGTTTGTAGTGTTAGTAAGTTTAATATTTGGTTTATGGGATGCAATTCTTTGAACAAGTATTGTTTCATGAATCCTATGTAAGTGGCCTTACATGTTGGCTCCCCACATGATATCAAGCAAATCACGTATATGATAGTTTGTTTTAATTCCGATTGTTTATACTGCGAGACCTTGTAAGCCTTAGAAGGAATGGGCTGGGTGAAGCAACTACAGTAATATTCTGAGATGCGAGTAATTTCCTAAAAGTTTCTCATATACTTTTGAAACATGGGATACTGAGAAGTTTATCTAATCGTTGAGTATCTTTACCTTTAAAATATCCTATAGCTCGTTAATAAGCCAGAGGAAAAATTCGTTACCAGGCAGTTCTGGACTACGCATAGTTACCCACTTTTTAAAGCATATGCTAGTTGGTTTTACGTGAATAGACGCAATTAATTTTAGTTTTTATGACATCAGTTTTAAAAATAAAATACAAACGTGCGTAAATTCATTGCACCCAATTATTGCTTTGATATCCATGAAAGTAATCGAGTTGTTTTGACTTATTTTGTAGTGCAATTAAGTGAGGAGTACCTGGAGTTAAGCATTTAAGAATCTTATTTTTTTTACTTTTGAAAGTAGTGTCAAGGAGTTTCGACATATGTGTTGTAGTATCGGATATTGGGAAATTTTTTTTAACAATCTCATTATCTATTATATTCAGGATAATTCAGGCTTCCCATTGGTATACCATTGCTTTGTGAATTAAAGGAAGACGTCATAATGAAAAGAGGTGGTGGTGAAGATATTAATAATAGTAACCAAAAGTTCAGTTGTGTCCCATCCCAGTTTCTGGAGGAGAACTGGTAGTTGCTTTCCTAGATATCACGGTTATCAAAAAATATTGGAGGCAGCGAATTTACACACTTTCTGAAGCCAATGTGTACTACTGGACTCATGTAATACTATTACATTGTGAATCATATGTTTAAAACCCATGTCGTAAAAATTAAATTAAGCGAAACTATCTGTATACTAATGAGCATATTCTTGAAAAGGAGTTTAAATCACACGGTGCTTTAATCTTGGAAAACGGTATCTCCCTTTGGTTATTAATAAAGCTGATCGAACTGCAGCATATTTATTGTGATCCGTACATTTTCCCAGTGCTCTTTTTCCCAACGGTAGGTTTTCCCAACAACTTTTTCCCCGACAGTTTCGTTTCTCGACAGGTACTTTTTCCGACAGGGCCTTTTTCCCGACATGTTCTTTTTCTTGACGGGACGTTTACCGTATTGCTGCTGTTACGTTCCTGGTTCTTACATGCAACTTTTTTTTTGGTTACTAGTACAAACAACTGCATTTGTGCTTCGTGGTATCAGATTACCTTAGAAAATTTTATGAATTTTGAAGAACTGAGCTCTTTATTTAGAACTTCTGCCACCCCTTCTCTTTAATCCGAAAAAATTATGTTAAATCAGCTGTTAAATGTTGATTTTATATATATTTCCGTGTATTATATTTCGAAATAAGTGTCCCTGTCCCTGTCCGCCCGTGATATTATATGTACAAGTTGGCTACAAATTATTCAACCCATAAAGAAATAAAAAATCAAAACAGATATTAAACAACGGTAAAGTATCAACTGTTTATTAACTCAAAAAGTGTTGTTTGCAAAATTCTTGGTGATGATATCTTCTTAATACACTTCCACATTCGCTCTTGCTTGGTGAATATCCAGTCGAAAATCGATTTCTCCCCAAACATTTTTTAAACATCAATACTGATACCGTATTTATGACTTGGGTGTGGTCGTCCTGTAATTTCTTCTCACAAGTTACCTTTATTACGTAAACTTTATCCTTAATAAAGCCCCAAGAAAAAACAAAGTAATAACACTGTTATCAATAGACAAGATTAAAACGTTTGGGAAGAAATAGATTTTTCACTGGATAATTATTAACCAAGCAGCAAAAGAGGCGAATGTAGAGCAATACGATTAGTTTGTGAGTGAAAGGAGATTTTCTTCTGGGGGTTTCCTGACCACTACAGACTCACAGTTCATAAAAAAGCAGCGTTTAAATTTACAGCACAATAGTATATATGAGTGTGCCTTGTTCACCTAGCGACATAGGACAATGAATGAATACAGATAAAGCCGTTAAAACAGTAAAAAATGAAGGTACTGCATTCAATCCTTACAATCAAAAAAAGTAAAATACCAAAAGAAAGGGACCAGCCCAGTAAAAACTAGCTGGGTGCCGCCACGTTGTAGGTGACGCCATAGACCAGAAACCACCATTGCTAGCCATCTGCGTGCCCCAGCTGTCAGTGTAGATGACGAAAACAACTACCTTCAGCTGTAATGAACCCCTCGAATTCCAACCTCTCCATTCCCAATCCCAAAACTGACTCGTCCAGAGGAGTTGTTTATGTTATTTAGTGTGACTCTTGCAACCACGTATATGTTTGGCAGTGCTGAAGACCATTGGGAGTCTGCAAATGCGACCATGCAAGTGCCGTGTCCAAAATTTCAAAATATGCTATTTTTATGCATGCCAACACAACACACCGCAAAATTTTAGTTAGTGAAACCATGATACTGTACAAAAAAAAACAATAGAAAAAAATCAGAACCCAGCTAGAAGCGTACACCATTTCTGTAAACCATAATAAAGCAGTGAACACAATCAAAAACGTCCCGATTCATCGCCAATGGAGAATTGAAAATTTGCAAGTGAACATCAGATGACTCGTCTATGACGTCACCCACAACATGGCAGCCCCTAGGTGGTTTTTACATGGATGTTCTCTTTCTTTTGTTATTTTACTTTTTTGATTGTAAGTATTGAACACAGTACCTTCATTTTTTATATTTTTTTACTGATTTAATGGCTTTATCTGTATTTAATCATTCTAATGTATCTAGGTGAACAAGACACACAAATATTTACTATTGTGCTGAAAATTAAAAACGCTGCTTTTTATGAACTGTGAGTCTGGTTTCGTTAGGAAATCCCTAGTTGAAAATCGAATGTAGGTTTATTAAGAGACGATCATCACCAGATGTGTAAAAAAAAAACCTTTTTGAGTTAATAAACAGTTTGAACATTACAGTTTTTTAGTTTCTATTTTCGTTTTTTTTAATTTAACTTCTTTTTGGGGTGAATGATTTGTGGACTCCCGGTACAGTATAAAATGCTACACGGAATGCAAATAAATTATTGGCCGAGAGAGGTTATTGAGCGTGGTTGAATATTCGACTGAATACGAATTTTGTATGTCTGTTTGTTTGTGTTCATCTGTTTGGAACGTGATAACGTTTGCAGTTTTGTTCTGATTTTGCTGAAATTTCATGACACAGGAACTATGGTGCACGAATTCTAAAAGTTTGAAATATATCCTAAAAGTTTGAAATATATCCTAAAAGTTTGAAATATATCCTACCGCAAACATGTCGGGTGGTATTCAGGTTACTTGTTGGGTGGCTATGCCGATTATTAGTATCTGCAGTAAGGTTACTGTAATAGAGCAGTGACTATATCATTATACTCCTTTGGCGTATATATACCTCCCTGATGACTCCATGAGCCTGATGACCAACTAATTCGCTCTGATCGACCTAAAAGCTTGAATTCTGGCACACATTGAAGCAATAAACATCGAAGCAGCCATTGAACCCCCCCGAGTTTACCCAAGCGCCCTCACCCATGCTAGAGCCAGTAAAGCAGCAAGGGCCACTTGACAAAATTATGGATGGGAAAAGGAAGGGTGCATAACAGAAGCCAATGCTAAAGCCTAAAATGCGCGATTTGTTGGCAGTTGCTGACATTTTCTGCAAGTGAAAATCTTATCTTTTCCAATTTACAAATTTGCAGCATAATGGATGGCAAAAACAACAGTTTTTAGGCCTAAGAACACCATTATCACAGCACTGACTTGACTTGAAGTGACACTGGTTATTACCTCCATTTTAATCTAGTTCCCCTTTAATCTAGCTATCCAAATGCTAGCCTCATGGCCAATATGGCGTTTTTTATTGCTGTTCTATATGGAAGTGTAAATCACCTTTTTTTCTAGTTAAAGATTCTATTTCTTATTGATGATGGTACTTTAACATGAGCTACACACGTTGTATCAGTGGTTGAAGGACAGTTTCGGACTAAAGGAACCGCCTGCTAATACTTAATATGGACAGAATTGTTAGTTTGTCTAGTCCGATCTAGAGAACGCTTTTGTTTCATTTGCGATTCAGACTCCATACCGGAGGGAGGGAAAAGTTATTTGCCCACTTGGCTTAGTTTAGCCTTGCTAATTACCTAGTCCTAAAATTATTATTAACGGAAAAAACCCATTATTTAACACTTCTGTTCTCCCTCCCATTGTTAATTTCATATTCTTTGAAAATCTGGTCGTAATTTAGTAACATTTTTACATTAGCAATAAAGAAATGTCCACTAATCCTTAGAATTTTTGTGATGCATTTCCGTAGGATTTTTTTTTAATTTTTTAAAACTATTTGTTGTTGTTTTTTAAAAGCACGTTGGGAAAGTCTTGTTGGGGCAAAGTGTTATCGGGAAAAAGTACCAGTCAGGGAAAAAGTACAAATCGGGGGAAAAGTCCTATCAGGAAAAGTAACTCGAGAAAATTCCTTTGTCCAAACTAACCTGTCAGCAAAAGATCCTAACGGGGAAAATAAAATCGGGGAAATGTATCGTTGGAAAAATGAGTGTAGGGAAGACGTACCAGACCCTGTTCATCAATTTAAGATAAGCAACAACAAGCAAAATTTGTCAGTATGCCATCTTTCAAAGGCATTATACATAATCAACATCAGAAAACTATGAAATACATAATTTACTAGATACCATGCAGGGAATCTTATGTGTAAGGCCCCTTGCATTGGAACCCTGAAACAGCAGTTAAATAAAAGAGTCGCATCTCACAAATCAAATATTAAAACTTAAATATACTTCAAACTCATTTGTCCAGCACCAGATAACTGAAGTAAGGGGTCAGTAGTAGAACGGGATACGGTTGTCGGATCTCTAACTTAACCACAGACGTGATAAAAATTGATTAAAAATAGTTAGGAGGCTGTGAATCAATGACGAAGAAAAGGTTAAATGCGTGGGAGAGTCTGGAGAATAAAATGCATGGAATTCCAGGGGGCCTGTCATTTATTCCGTGTAACAGTTTGGAACAGCAAATAGTGTTTACAGTTAGTCCTTAGCATTAATGGTTCAACCCTTAAAGTTATACAGTACAGGCTTACTGGGAATTATTCTGTCGGCACGCCAGGTAAAGTCAGTTCTCTTGTCCAATCAAATATCAGTCCTTTAGGCTTCCTTACAGCACGCAACGTGGGTAACACCAAGCAAACATATGGACGAAGGGGGCCTATGATAGGTCTTGGGAAGAATATGGTCTACATCTATCAGCATTCCCAAACCTCTTGTCACTAAAGCAATACTGATTCCCGAAGGTTGACGAACATTTTAAACACATTATTCGCAGGCAAAACGAAGAGGGCTGCCATACCAGCAGATAGAAGCGGCAGTTACTACAATACAGTACAACGGGATGAGCAAGCATTATTAAAGGTCAACACTATTGTTAACTTAAATAATCTCACAATTACTGTTGCATAAGCGAATTTTATCTAGCATGGAGAAAAACGTAAAGACAGCTGAGTAGTAAATGGTTGGGAAGCAATATGCCCCAACAACCCCCTCCCCTCCCACCTGTACTACAAAGAGGTGGTTATCCTGTAGTGGTATTATAGCAAACAATTGTTATAGTCTGGTGGAGTGATAGCACAACACCGCATTTCGGTCACGCATAAAGGGTGAGTTATAAATCAATAATAGAAGGCAAAACTAGAAGTCTCACTTCAAGCGCCCTACCACTTGGGCATATGCAAAGGCAAGTGTTTTGCCATAGCATTAATTTTTGACCAGGTTCCAAGGAGGATACCGTCGCCCCATCCCTTCCGGGCTTTGCGTGGAGCAGCCATTGGTCTTGAATTGGTATAAGTAGTGGTAATTCGCACCACGTTACAAAGACGTAGACTTTGAAGGACCCAGTACAATTTTACGGAAGTCTTCTTACTTATATCGGCCAACTGTTGGGAATAGATTTTGGTTGGCGGGCCGTCCCCCCCCCCCGCAAAAGGAGAGTCTGGAAAATAAAACACATGGGATTTCCAGGGGGCCTCTCATTTATTTCGTGTAACAGTTTGGAACAGCAAATAATTTTTACAGTTAGTCCTTAGCATTAATGGTGCACACCTTTTTAAGTTATACAGTACAGGCACACTAGGAAACAATCCGTCGAAATACCAGGTAAAGTCAGAACTATTGTTCAATCTAAATACCAGTCCTTTCGGCTTACCTACGGCACACAACGTGGGTAACACCCACTCAAACTTACGGACGATGGGGGGGTGGGCTTATGATAGACTAGGTTGACGCACATTTTAACACATTATTTGCAGGCCCAAAAAAGAGGGCTACCATACCAGCAGAGAAAGGTGACAGTTACTACAATACAGTAAAAGAGAATAAGCAAGTATTATTAAAGGTCAATACTATTATTAACTTAAATAATCTTACAATTACGGTTGCATAAGCAATTTCTTTCTAGCATGGGGAAAAAGCATGGTTGGGAAGCAATACACCCCAACAATAACTGCTGTCATATCTAGTAGTTGCTCTCTGCTCTTCTCACCTCTGTCTACTCATTGCACTGAGCTCTTACTGTTCCTCTTTTGGATGTAAGTCTGTGTTTCTATCTCGTTAGGCCTTGGTGTAGTGTCTATTGTTTTATGAGTTTTATTTTAAGTTTTCTGAGTTTTTATTTCATTACTAAAGCTTACTAGTTGTTTATAGAGTTATATTAAAAACGCACTCCTTAATTTATATTTTAATGTATTTCTTTCATGTTCAATTCGTAATCTTTTGGTTTTTCTCCTTGTCAAGTTTATGCTAGGTTCTCTCACTCGATCGTTTTAGAATGTTTCTGTGTATTGTGGAAGTCGCATCTGATGTCACATTCTACGCTGCTTGATGATGCTCAACCGCTGGTGGGTTTGAGCTGGACGGTGGGCGTTGCCTTGTATGCTACTTCTGGTTATGAATCAAGTGTTTGGGATGGCTGAGTTAATTGCTGGCCCTTCTTGAACATTACTTTGCCACATTCCAAAGGTAACCATCCTCCATATTCTTGAATATTTCGTGCCTGAATATTATTTTGTCAGCGTTTCAATTTTAAACACTGCTGACATGATGCATGCTCTCTTACGAGCTGATGTGAGTTTAAGGGCTGATCGTGAGCACAAATTACTGTGGGTCCTTTAATCATTTAGTGTGTAGTTTGGGTTTTAACTTTCATGTGTTTTCCATTTGTAGCCCAAACTGAAAAATAATAGCATATTCGGTTGCCAGACCATCTGCATTCTGTTCTATTCAATTCGCATTACCTTAAAGATTCATGTTTTTCCACGCATAGCCTTGTGGTGAAACTAACCCATTTTGCTTGTACCTGCCGTTGATCCTAATAGCAGTTGCTACTCACAACACCCTATTTTCTTTGTGAGAAAAATCATACAACTGACCGGGTTACATATTTTAATCCTGGCGTTTTATGTATTTTATCTAATTGTTTAATTTGACCTACACGGCTGTTGCTCTATTGTCTTATGATTCGCACGAATCCATCCCAAACTAAATG
Source organism: Lithobius niger (assembly GCA_023313725.1). Taxonomy (NCBI): domain Eukaryota; kingdom Metazoa; phylum Arthropoda; class Chilopoda; order Lithobiomorpha; family Lithobiidae; genus Lithobius; species Lithobius niger. The sequence continues at coordinate 26,223 of JAHWFP010072399.1, read as the reverse complement.
TCAAACCAACTAGTTCAAATCAAAACATGCCTATTTTCATTATTAGTGAGATTGATACCCGTAGAGCTTATGTTTTTTCCTCTCACCCTTTTTTCTTAGTGATATAATAGGAGTCATAGTCTAAAGTTGATGTAACTTTAGTTTTTTGTGTTACTTCTATTCTTTTTCTCGCCCATCAGTTCATTTCACGGTATTCAAAAAAAGGCTAGTGTCCTGGTTAGTCGTGCCTGGTTTCCTTTTGTAGTGACTTTAAGAACCTAAATTTGAGAATTTATTTTGCAGTTGCTTTTTTCTCGTAGTTGCAATGTCAGTTTCACTGATTTGAAAGTGTGCATTTGTGAATTGGCGTTTTTGTAAAGTTTGTCTATCATGTATTGCCCTTGTAATTGGTTTTCTTTTGCTCTTCCCACTAATTCAATATTAGACCTTGTACGTTTGTTTAGGAATTCATGGGAGGGGTTTTTCTGGTGTGCTTTCGTAAGTTAATTGTTGATAGAATAACAACACGCTAATTTAGTTTTCTAAATCATCTTTTCACATGTTCCCCCTATTACTTTGTTGTGCACCCTTAGTTCATAATATATTGTTTTTCCACCTTTTTTAGGCATTTTATAGAATCGTACAGTTTCATAGCCATGCTACTTTTTTCTCGTCTCAAGTCTATCAAAGAGTTTGAGTGGTCCCATGAGTGTCAGGTTGCTGTTGACACACTTACGTAGAACTAGTTACTACACCTATCTTAGCATAACTAGATTGAAGAAATCTTTTACTATCCATTGTGATAGGACTGGATTTGGGGCAGGCATGATCCTTTTGCAAGAGGGTGTTGCTGGCCCTAACATAATCTGTTATGTAACTGGTCACTACATGATAATGAGGTTAAATTCAGCAACGTGGAACGTGAAGCTCTTGCCATTCTATGGGCTATTGTATTGTTTAAACTTTATGTTGAATCTAACAACTTTAAAGTTACAATGGATCATGCTAGTCTCGAGCGGCTAAAAAAGGCTAAAGAATGGACAGGGAGGTTATCACGCTGGACATTGCGGCTTGCTTGCTTCTACTTCACTGTTAAATACAAGAGTGGCGCCTCTAATTCAGTTGCTGACTGCTCATACTGCTACGAACTAACTCCATGGAAGATATCATCGGTTCGGATTAAAGTGAAAGGTTACGAGCTCTACAAAACGAAAACCCCATGTAATACTAGTTCGTAGGTTATTGCAAGCAGAAGTTCATTTTCCCACTACTCCCTTGGGTCTGCGCACTTGTAGGGTGTCGCATAACACGTCCTTAGTTTTGGGTGTGGTTTACCATTATTTCAAATCTAGACCAGGTGTGTCATGATTTTGTCGTTTAATATCCCCACCTGAACGTGCTCGTTTGATTGTTGCTGATCATATAGGTCCCGTTACCACACACTTAGGTGTGCCAAGATGGTGCAAATCTTACAATAGTATTGTACATGGTTTGGCATGGTAAAGGATGCGGCATCTTTCATTCGCAAATGTAACAAGTTTCATATGTGTAAATTGAATCCTTCTTGTGTTAAGGGACTCATGAATGCTGCTTCCTTCCCTCAGCTACCCGGTGACGTGTATTATATTAACGTATGTAGTCCTTACCAGAGATAATCCTAGAATCTTTACTAAATGACCAGAAGTTTTCGCTAATAAAGATGCTAAGGCATTTACCATCACTGAAGTTTCGGTTCATGAGGTTTTCTCTAGATATGGGCAGTGACGCCGCCTGATGTCAGACAATGGAAAATCCTTTTGAAATGGCGTCATGCGTTGTTTAACTAGGATACTTAGGATTAAGCAAACCTTCTTGACGTTTTACTTTTCCCAAGGGAATCAGTAGGATGCTTAATTGGTACAGTTAAATCTTTAATTCGTACCCATATGGGAACGTCACAGAAATCTTGGAATTTAGCGTAACCGATGATTGTTATGGGATTGCATGCTTCTGTATCGCGTACTACAGGTTATTATATTTCCAACTTCATATGGTAGAGAGTTACGTAGTCCTGGGGCGATTGACTTTAATACCCTGTCTCCTTTTGACAAAAAATTGTAAGTTTAGGCCACCACCCTGTCCAAACCCTATTCTAATGTAATTGCTGTGGCTAGATCAGCACTTCAAGATCAACAAGATGCTAATAAAGTGAAGGTTGATGACAATAGAAAATGATTTTTGTTCGAAGTTGGTGATGAGGTGTTGCTGAAAATGCATTACATTTCAAGTGAAGGCAAATATTTAAAAAAAAAATTAGCACCGAAATTCCAAGTACCCTATGGCATTCGCGAAGTAGTAACCTCCCTAACAAATCGCCTTAAAAACCCTGTCAAAGGTTAAATGATGCCTGGGCATTAAACCTTACAGCCACTAACCTATGATTTTCCCCACCATTTTGTCTGTTGACTGTTAGTAGGCTTTGTTAACTTATCACTAAATTTGAGGTCATTTTTTAAAAAATGGAGTTTTTTTCTGCTGGAAAACTTTAATTCCAATTTTTTGGATTATTGGTAGTAGAAAGCTTTTTACAGTGATGGTGTTTGGAAAGTCATTGGGTGTTTTTGTCTCACAAGGTTCTTGAAGTATGTAATTTTGAAACTGTGAGTCTTTTTAAAGTGTTTACTGACTTCTTAATTTATATTTAATGCATTTCTTTTATGTTTAGGTTGTAATCTTTTGGTTTTTGTCCACATCAAGTTTACGTATGCTAATAAGTTCTCTCAGCTGATTGTCTTGGGATGTTTCTGAGTCTTGTGCACGTTGCGTCTGACATCACAATCTAAGATGCTTGGTGATTGCATGTGCCACCAATCTGGGAGGTGGGTGTTGCCTCGTATGCTGCTGCTTCTTTTAAATCCAGATTTTAGGATGGGCGAGTTAATTGCTGGAGCTTCTTAAACATTCGTGTATAACATTCCGAAGGTAACCATACTCCATATCCTTGAATTACATGCCTGAATTTTATTTTGTCAGCATTTCAATTTTAACCTCTGCTGACGTGATACTTTGCTGTCTACAAGCTGACGTGAGTTTTGGGGTTATCGTGTGCAGAAATTACCGTTGCATCCTGTAATCATCGTGTGTAGTTCGAGTTTTAACTCTCGTGCATAGACCAAATTAGAGAATAATTGTGTATTAGTTATACAGGCCGGAAAAGCCAATGGCTAAAGATGGGTTAAATAAATCCAGATGCACGCCTATTTACGGCTCAGCAGTAGGATCCCGGCCTTTGATTTCAAAGGTCATGGGTTCGATTAGCCGCTCAGTCATTCTGACATATAAGTCTAAAAGGCAACGTAAATAGGTTTGCATCTGTATTTATTTGATTGTGTATTAGGCTGCAAGACCATCTCCATTCTGTTCTATTCAATCCGCATGTTCTCGTAGGCTCCTCTTTTTGTATGCATAGCCTTGTGGTGAAGCTAACCCGTTTTGCTTGAACCTGCTGTTGAGCATAATAGAAGCTACCACTCACCACGTCATATTCTTCTTGTGAGGAAAATCACACAACTGACCTAGTTACATATTTTAATCCTGGTGTTTGATGTATTTTATCTAATTCGTTCTATTTGGCCTACACAGCAGTTTACCTGAATTGTCTTATGATTCGCCCCAATCCACCCCCAAAGAAATGTCTCCCTTATTAGTTCAAATCTAAACATTCATATTTTCTTAATTAGCGAGCAAGATTGACAGCCGTAGTCCCTAATTGTTTCACCCACAACCTAATCCTCTTATTCACATGTGAAAGGACTGCAAGGCACTGAACCCGGGACCTCGAATTTAAAAACTTTGATAACCCTAACTAAGACACCTATTGCTCCAATAACATACCTAAGCGATACCACAATGCGCTCCCCAGATTTAAACAAACACGCCTTCCTTTTAAAGAACCACAATATCTTGTGAGAATTTATAAATAAAGCATCTGCATTAGTTCATAACCACTTTATACCCGAATATAAAGGATTAAGGAATATATTCATCTCTCCGACAACTCAGTATTTCTGCTACGGACCACCCTTATAAAATACCTCCTAACCCCAGCACTGCTCGTTTCCAAACCTACAATCAAAGGACGTGCTCGATTGTAGGTTTTTACGGGTTATTTAAATTCTGTGTTTAGTTTTTAAGTTTGGTTTAAAAACTATGTTTTTACAGTTTTTGACTTACGCTTTCGCCAAAGTCAGAAGAGCAGAGCAATTTCTTACGAAACATTGCAGTTTTCAACATTTATTTACGTACCATTTGTTTTTTATTCACCAGGTATTAAAATGATTGCTACTTTTTTTCAAGGCATTCGTTTGGCAGGAGTTTATTAATTAAAAATATTATTTTAAAACAGTAGTGCAAACACAACATGTAGTTGAAAGAGGTTATCAACATGAATAGCAGAAGCTAAACAAATCACATACAGGGTGCACAGGCCTGCCGAATACTTCTTAAAATTTTTATCTAGAACATAACAATTGTCTTTATTTATTTTTAACAAATGTTTCGAAAGGAAATTAGTATGCATTTATTAGTTATAAAGCATTCAGACCTAAGTAGAGGTTAAGTTTGATAGAGGTGCTATAAACGGCATGGTTTTAAAGATTTGGGACACTGTTTTTAATTAATAAATTCTTGATAATGCGCCAACTGAATATTGCACCATGTATTGAAATTTGTGTCTTTCCCTTTTATTGTATTGTGACTGCATATTGAAGAAAAAAAGTAGTATAATTCACCAAAATACAGTTTAATAATACTCTAAAAAACTATGTTTAAAAACGCACATTAGCTCATCTGATTACTCAGGAGTAAGTCAATTAAGGCCAGATTTAATTAAACCATTAAAAAACGGCTGTGTTTTGTGCAGTTATATTTCTTAACAATTTGTGTTTCAACTAAACAGTCGTTTTAAGCTATTTGCGATGCTTTAACAGTTCCATTTCTTTCGATATTCTTCAAGGCTACATTTGGCGTAGCTACATGAATATAGTACCCTTGCTACAAGATTACTAATTCGTTTCAAATGTTCTCTTTGTCCGTGGTTAAGTATATTCATTTTAATTGAAATCAAGCTGAGTGACAACGGTGCACTTTCTTATGAGAGCACACCTATTTCTGGTAAGGTACAAGAAACAGTGAAAAATCATCGCTTTTGAAAATGTCAGTCCTATGATTTATCTTACAAAACATCTTCCGTTTGCTTTGAATACATAATACAGTTGTTAAGTACTAATTGAAACGCCATAACTTGGACATGCTTACAGGATTTACCTGCAGGATTAACCAGTGTTGGTTTGGGCCACCCAGGAGTACAGGAATTCCCAGGGAAGCCAAGCCAAATGTGGACCACTCAGTAGGGCGGGGGCCTCATGAAGAGCAAATAAGAGCGTGGAATCGTAATGCATAGCAATTAACACAAAATAGTCCGAATTGACACACAATTCATCGAAATCCAGGGAAATGTATAAAAAAAATGGATATTTTGGAGAAAGGCTGTCCGATTATTTCTTTCCCGGGGAGACTTGCCACCCCCAATTCGACCCTGAGCCTAGGGTCATCAGTAAAATGACAATTTTCTTTTCAAATATTCTAAAGATACAATTCGTTTCTGCCACTTGAAAATGCAAGGTTTGTTTCAGTAAATCATGAACGTTTGCTTCCTAATGAATGTCAAAAGAATAATAGTTTTGAAAATGCGCCAATTTAGAGAAATACTTTTGCAAGATATACATGGTAAGTCAGAATTCCCATTCCAGGACCTGCCATTTTCTGCAACTTCCTTGATTGAAATGAACCCTGAGTGAGTAGTTGGTACGCACTTGGATATGCACGTTTCTAATGGTTGTTGACTAACACCTGAACCATGCATTATAGAATATTGGTTAAAATTATGAAGTTGTAGCGAACTGAAAACCAGTAGAAATGCCCAAAAAAATAAAGAAACAGTAGATTACAGCCGACCAAAGTTAGCAATTAAACCACCGGCTACAATCTTAGGTTTACCAGCTTGATTTATTGGCAAAGTATTTACTGGCTGAGCTATAGTCACATGAAAGTTACGATTTTTTTACATTGCTCTAATGTATACGCTTTGTGTAGTAAAAAAACTTGCAGTGTTCTCATCAAATGCTAAAACACTGCCTGATCACTGTCCAGCACTATTAGTTTCTAACAGAACTTTCATTCTCCTGATTTTACCCTACATTCTGTTAAACTGTAAAGTTTACTGAAAAATAGTCAAAATTTATCACAAAGTACAGGTAAAACCAACTTGCATTTTCACATAGAGATGGGAGTAGGGCACTAACCTGGCTGAAACACCTTACACGATTCTTCCATGTTGAATACGTTTGATACTTTAATGTCATTAGTTTTAACCTAAAATACAGAAACTTCAGATTAAAGAACGTTTGACAGATACAGACGATTAACCAAAGGCAAGCATTTCATAGCTTGCACTGCACTGCAATGTTTAAACTGAAGTTTTGTTACTAACAGAACACCTTTTCATACAGCATAGTGAACAGTATAAAAGAATAGGTTACGGGCACATAGCTTTGCTCTGAACTGTTTTGCTAAATACTTTCAGTTGTGTGGTAGAATTTCTTTCATAACCTCTTCAATACTCTCTTGGGTTTAAGTAGTGATCAGTAAATCGCACTATGCAAAAGCAATGCATTGTTGGTGGAATGTCTTTCACTACTTCATCCCTAAGATTGCACTACATTAAGTAAGGTAGCACTGCTCGAAAATAAGTTGCTTAAAGCAGTACTCCCGCTGCATTAATACGTTTACTTTCACTTACCAACACTAAGATATCTGGAGGGGGAGGGGGTGCCTTATTCTGGAAAATGCTGCATTATTTTTTGAGTGTTTTGGTACTAAATGTCTTCATTTACGTTTTCTATCCACTGGTACTCAAAAGGGTACCTAGTTCTTGCTGTACAACTTAAAAGTAATACTATTTAATAAATATGGATGCAAACCTATTTACGTTGCCTTTTGAACTTAACGGTCAGACTGGTTGAGTGGGAAATTGAACTTACGACCTTTGAATCCAAAGGCAGAAGTTCTACCGCTAAGCCATACTAACACGGCCTACTCCCCACTCAGGAAGTGCGATATATAAGTCTAAAAGGCAATGTAAATAGGTTTGCATCCTTATGTATTTAACCATTTTCGAACTATTTGGCTTTTTATCCTATTTACATAATAGTGTTGCTAATGGAATGTCTGGAAGTACACCCACCATCTCTACTGCTGTTGCCTATGGTTGTCTATTAACATTGCTTGAAGTGCTTGTTTAAAAGTTATAATTTGGCTGCTATTGTTCATTGCCTCAAGTAAATGCTATCATTGGAATAGTTAGACTGAGCCTTGCTCAGCAATGAGACTATTTTGTTGGTGGAATGTCTTTTAGTGAATCATCCCCAGCCAAGATACCAGAATAGGCAAGTACATTTAACTAGGGGTTTAATGCATTGTTTTAATGAAGTATTCCTATTGGTTGAAGGTTTATAGTTCCGTCCTAAAACTGTCCTTTGGGTGATCTGTAAAATCTTGGTGGTAATTCATGATCATGTTAGCTTAAAAATGTTGTCGATGGAATATCTTATCTAACAATAACACAAGAATAGATGAGAGTCCCGAGCTGCTGCTCTGCAGCGCAACAATTAAAAGCAATAGTGCACATCTTTCAGTGCATCATTATTAACATCTTGATCGAATTAGCTGCAGTGAATTGAAATGGTATAGAAACTGAATTGCTCTGCAACACAATTGTGTCTTGCACTAACATTCGCCATACCACTATATGGAGATTGACTAGAGGTCATGTTGTTTAAATTGTTCTTTTATTTTTAAGTTCACTGCCCCCTCCCACACGATGGCATGGCTTGTGTTCCAGTCAAGATGTGCACAAAAATGACATGCTTAACAGAGATAGTCTTGCCAACAGGACATTTTTTATTTTACCCTCTCTCACACGTTCGTTTGATCGAGTGCCGGTAAAGACTTGCTAGGTAATTGTTTGGAAACCTTACTTTTCACGCTATCGACTAAATTCACCTACCTATCGATTCCTTTCGTCGTTAGGGTTCCAAAAATCATAACGAAAACGTGTGCAAACGTTTTTTTATTTAAAAAAAATTATTAAAACACGCTAAAACGCTACGCACAACAAGCTAGAAGCGGCAGCCATTCTACTCGATGATTCCGCAACTAGAAAACCTGATTTCAACCAGAACGTTACTAAACGAAAATTATCTCTTTCCTACGCAGACGGTGATATTTGTGGCCGGATTTACAATCCGCAGGAGCGCGCTTCGCGCGCATTATCATATACATCGAGAATTGGTGTAATCAGAAACAGTATGACGCAAGCATTTGTGAAACAAGGAACAAATTATGCTACTTCTTTGTTTCACAAATGCTTGCGTCATACTTTTTTTGATTACACCAATTCTCGATGTATATAATAATGCGCATGAAGCGCGCCCCTTCGGTTCTTCGATTCCGGCCGCAAATATCGATATACACCAACCAATATTTCGTCTGATTCAGCCATTTCGTCTGCTACCGGAACGAAATAATTTCCATATAAGCAGGGGCGCGGAATCAGGTTTTCTTGTTGCCCCGCCACCTCGCAACATCGTGATGACGGAACGACAGTTGTGCGTAGCGTTTTAGCGTGTTTTAATAATTTTTTTAAATAAAAAAGCGTTTGAACACGTTTTCGTTATGATTTTCGGAACCCTAACGACGAAAGGAATCGATAGGTAGGTGGATAAGGTCGATAGCGTGAAAAGTAATGTTTCCAAACAATTACCGACTTGCTATACAATGCAGTGTTAAAAACATAGTCTTGCTAGCAGTTTCATATTTTATTGTCTCCCATTTGATTGAGATCAACTGTCGGTAAAGACTTGCTTTACAATGAAATCTTTGAAATAGATAATCTTCCTGATTGAACACTTTTTTAACGTCCCTTATCTAACAACTGATCAACTGTCAGTAAAGACTTGCTCTGCATTGCAGTACTTTAAAGAACAATCTTGCTTATAGAGCATTTTTCAGTGTCCTTTCTGAGATCACAGCTCTGCAATTAGATCACGAATCATTGCTCTGCAATTTATTGATTGAAGGGAGGCTATGATACCTAGTTGTGCGACTCAGGCACTAACATCTTAGACAATGGCTGGAGAGGAAACATTGCAACACACATACAATTCTTAATGATCGCACTCAGTCTGGATCATTTTTTAAACTTGCCTTATTCTGAAGTTTTCATGTTCGTTCCCCAGTTTAACCCTTCTTTTAAAAAAGGTTTCTTTTAGCATTTATGAGCTCGAGTAGGGTTTTATTTAATTCAGTTAAATTGACATTAAATTTCTTCATTAAGTTCAGGTAATAAGATAATTAATAAAAAAAATAATGAAAATAAATTTCACGAAGTGTTAAAGTGAAATAGCAGAAAAAAGAGAGAATGGGCAAATCCAAAATAAAGCTACGTAGGACTGTTCATTCAATATTGATTTTTTATAATATTTGATAACTATTTTAATAATCTTACTAACCTATTAATCTTAAAAATTAATTAGGTTACAAGCAGATACGTTTCAAAATTAGAACCTGACATACGACCAGTTTTTCTTTCTTCACATACATTTCTATACAAGAATATACATTTTTGTGCATTCCACTCACAGAGCAGCATCCACGTACACATTTGGACTGGTCAAGAGTAAGTTTGCGTTGTTTATTATTGAACAGGCTGACTCTGTGGAATAGCTGGGAATGCCCGAATATTTGAAACAGTATAATAAAAACACATGTGGAGCAAGTGTGCATGTGTTGAATAAGTCATAAAATAATTTTCATCCTTACGTCATTTACGAAAAGTTCCATTGTGTCGTACTTATTGTTATCATCGCAAACAGTTACCAGTGGGTAAAGTAGCGAGCTGTTATCCCCATGATAGGTAATTATTTCAGAGGGATCCTTAAGGAACTCAGTAATCTGTTCCACACACTGGTACATGCATGATCCTGTAGCGAGCAGAGAGATAAGAAGCCAAACTCCCCGAACCCATAAAGGTGAATCTTTGTTCATTGCTTGAGCATATCCAGGTGTAGTACCTGTATCTAGTTCCGAAGTGTCTGCATGTTTTACTATGACTTTTCTGTTCACCTTACGATGCTGAGTACTGCGTGTGTAAGGAACATATTTTCTACACCATTTTTTAATCCATGCTACTAGACTAGCAATGATTTCTAATATTTGCAAGGCACAGAGCCCTAAAAACAATCCCAAAGCACCGCCAATATCAGAACAAATAGGAAAAATGCTATCCGTACTATATTCTTCTATCTTCAAATTTGCAGTTTCAGATATGTTGAGAGTAAAGTCGACATTTATTTCTTCTTTGTTTGCGTTGCATCTATGTTCACCTCGCATATACAAATATTCATGGCATCGCTTTGGACAAGCACAGTAGCTAAAGTTCATACTTTTCAAAATTACAGTTATTTCATCCAGTGTCTTAATAACGTCCTCATTGCTTGAACATTCGGATATGTTAAAGTAATTCTTCATGAAAGGCAATCTAAATGAAACGATGCGATAAGTTAAAATTAAACAGAAGGCGAGGCAATTAATTACACAAATGCTGCAAAAAATCAATATTGACGTAACAATGAAAGTTATAGAAGTAATACTAATTCTGCTGATCTAGGTGTTCATGTGTACATTGATAAAGAGAGAAAATAAATAGATGTAGACATAAACGTGTACATATATATAGGTTTCAACAGCAGTTGTAGCCTTTCGAATCAAATTTACCCGCTAACAGGCAGAAGGAAAAGAGTACCAACGCAAACCTAAGCTTTAGGGGGATGATGCCAGTTAGAGCCTATGCATTCTGGGTTTTTCGCAAGCTTTGATGAAAACAGTCTAACAGCATTGTGCAGGTGCGAAGAATATACTTATTGGAATAAACCTATATGTCGCAATGGATTGGTATAAGCACAGAAAGAGTCCAAGAAAACGTTACTGGTTGGCCTTACATTAGCTTTATTGTAGGCATAAATAAATATAGATTCAAATCACACACAAAATTCAAGTTCTAAGATTTGAAATTACAGATTTTTCTGCATTGTCGTTATCTATGTCCGAGGTGAAGTGTGTTCGTCACCCATACTCCATATAAAGTGGGATGGGTAATACAATTAGTAAATTCCATTCATATATTTACAAATTTTATATCACCAGTGACCAATTCAATCCTAGTAGAAGTTGAAAAGATCTTACATCGTCTAGTAAATATGTCGCCATAACCCACATAAGGATGGGAACAGATGCACAACAACGTATGCAAGATAACAAATGTATGAATGATATTTTCAACTAGCTTTACATTATAAATCGGCCTAACTTTGATCTTGGTTTCAATAAAAAAAAGTTCTCTTGATCCCACTGGGTGTAACACGGAGACAGAAAAGGCCAAGTGGGCCGTTCAATTAGGGATATACACAGCATTTAGTGAAACGAATATGGGCATACCTGCAAGGTTGTTTTAATTTTGCAAAGATGGATGTTTCAATACAGTTTACAATACACTGCGAAATGTAGTAGCCGTCTTTGCATGGATTTGGGCGTGTTATCTGAAATGAATAAGTTGATACAATTGCAATTCTGTTTCCTATAAGAGTGTTTTTTATTGTCGTAGTAAATATGTCATCATTATTGTGATTGTTGCAAATGAATTATTGTGCTGTAATTGGTAAACCCCTTGAATGGTAGTTATGAGAAGAATCAACATAGAGCACCAGTAAGTAAAGCTAACATAAGTGGGAGTTATTTTGCTGGCAAACTTCTTCAATGGTCGTTTGTGAGAATAAACTAACTGGAGTGCTAAGCTATTCCCACTTCTCCTAACCCACATCACCTAAAGGTTAAATTAGTGTGATAGAAATTATTTTCTGGTTAATAAAGTTCCAACTGGAAGTTTGCCCATGACTGGTGAAGAACCCAGAAGTTCGTTCAATACACTATTTTAATTTTCGGCCACTAAACTCATTTGGTCGTGGTGTTGTTGCTCTTCTGAAAAGTACGACACGTTTAAATGTGAACTAGTCAGCAAGAGTGTTTAGTGGCCAAAAATTGAGACTATTTTGTACGAACTTGTTGGTTAGATGCCAGTCTGGAGCATGCTTCCAACTAGAAAAAAGTTAAATAACCAGATTAAATGGTAGTTATTTCGCTGTTAAACTCCTTGAATGTTCGTTTATTACAACTAGGAAACAGGCTTTGGGCCTATTGTAGGCAGAGAGAAATTGATTTTAAATTTGTATTTACTCTCATGACAATACTTGCTAATGGTCCTTAAAAAGCTGTGGGCAATATTCATTCAGCTAGATTTGAGCTGAAGTCCTTTGCTGGTATTTTGTACATTTTAGCTTTTTTTTCATTTTAGGTAGGCTATGCGTCATATAAATTTTAAGATGATTTCGTTTGCTCCCACATTTAGTTTCCTTTTCGTTATTTGTAGCCTCTTTTCGCCATCGCGGTCATAGTAAAATACCACGTTAGCCGCCGTGGTTAAGCTAGCAACCCCGAAGGTGCCACCGTAAATGATGCCTATATTGTTTATATTTATTGCAGAGTATCTTTCTTAGATTTAAAATATTTACAATAAAGCAAGCTGAATCTTCATCAGTGATGATAGTACTTCACAATAATCAAAAGATTGAAAATACCCGTGGTTTTCTACGCTGCCTCCTACAACAATGTTGAAGCGCACACTTACTGCAAGGGTGAACACTCATTTTTTTAAAATTGGAATTATCACAATTGTAGGTCAGACGGTCTGTTAGCTTTGGTGTGAAGATAGAACTTAAATAATTTTAAAATCTAATTGTTATCTTCTGTTTTAGTTTTGTAAGTGACAACAGTAGAGGAATTAAGCCTGTTGCATCCAAGGTTAGGCTTATTAATTCTTGAAACACGGGAAGGAGAATGCAGTTTCCATAGCAATCCAGGAATCTTAAAATTATTATACGAAGCAAAATTGTTGTTCCGTGCTGTGATATAAACACAAGGCCTGATTTATAATGTTGTTTTATATGAGCAGTTTCCTCCTGCAGCAGCGATTTGATGTTCTCATCTGAGAGTCCTGTTGATAGTGTCAACCCCACTTTGGTTGCCATGTTGGTTGAATTCCTGCAAGCATTCTTTTTCAAATGAAACGATTATGAGTCGTTAACGAATCCTTCTGTTTTTTCATTATGCTTGTCTTCCTCTAATGGTTAAAGTGCTATAATCAAATGTTATTATTTCGCTGAGCTATGTCCAAAAAATTATTATCTGTAAGGAAGCTTCGATGATTTCTTTTCGCGTTTTTTTAAAGTTCACTTGACTACCAGCAGCATAGTGTATGCTTCGTCCGAATTCCTTGACTATTCAAGATTCAAAATTTACAATGACGAGTGTTAGATCAATAAATTCGAAAAATTGGAATTTCGTAGATTATAATTGACCAATTTACGTCAAATCCGAGATCTACAATACTTAGGGGCTATCTAGAAATGTAGAAAATTTCACAGTAATCTGCACTTTGGTTTGGGCTCCACCCAGACTACAAACGTGCAACCAACCAACCAGCCAACCAACATTTTGCAATTTGATGTCCGTTATAGGCTATGCTATGGTCGTTTTGCTCTCTCCACTCCGTCAATAATCTTCCAAGGATGTTAAACTAATTCTACTTCTAACCTACATCATCAAGCTAAACTTTAATCTGATACAGTTATTTAGGATGCCAGCGAATTGCTTAAAATAAAAACAAAATCGTTGTTCGTATTATGTAGGCCTATCATAATTTTGTAATACTCAACCTGGGCTTCATCACTTCCTAGAGTAATATCTACAAATAATAGCAATTCTTTATTGTATACATGTGCATCTACAGAACACAGTAACATTACCAATCTCCTACAACTCAATTTACAATGGCAGATTTACAATTACTTACTTCATTAATGTGAAATCCGATTGCGCAGTTCATTGTAGTTGAAAACTTGTAACTCTTAATTTGAGGCAAATATGGTAAAATGGCTCCGTCTTCATCCCTATGAAGGATTACCTGTGTAAATATGTTAGTTAAAGTAATTAGCTAAAACAACACTACCACTATAAATTACAGCATGAATACATTTCTTATGATTGACTGGGCATGGGAATATTGGAAAATTATCTCAGAGTTTTTTCCCTAGTATATGGATACTTCACTGGATAGCACTCATTTATTAAGAAGGACCAGGGAGTTTGAAAGTTATCTTATTATGATGACTGTTTTCTTGCTGTAGAGTTCTAGTTGGCACTTTTAGCCAGCATCAAATTCAAACTAATGACCAATTTTATATTTTCAGGCCTTAAAACTTAGATATTAACAAGGCTCAGGGCCTTTTAAAGTTATTTTATTATGATTACTATATTGTTGTGTGTTGTTGATTTTGTTGTTCTCGTCGAAACTTTTGCTCTCACCTAACCATCAAACTAACTAATTGATTAAAACAGAGAACCGATATAAATTTGTTTGGGTTGAAAATGTAGGTTATAAAAACGCCTAGGGTATTTTGGAAATTATTTTGAATGTGACAACAATTTACTTGTTGGGACGTTTTGCTCTCACGTTTTGCGTCTTGCGGCTGTTTACTGATGGGTCGAAGTCAGACGTTGGCGTGGCGTGTGTTTGTGTGTGTAAGGGAGTCACGGTTGCCCATCGCCTTCCATCAGGCTATTCTGTGTTTTCTGCAGAGCTTTTGGCTCTCGGTTTGGCAGTGGAATGGATCCTTGACCTTCAGGGCACGCATTTCATTGTCTTTAGCGATTCCATGAGTGCCCTGGAGTCCTTGGCGAAGTACAATCCTCGGAACCCCTTGACACAACGTGTCCAAGCTTTGCTTTCCTGCTTGCCTGGCCGGCGGAAAACCGTGCTTTTCTGCTGGATCCCGGGCCATGTTGGGATAGGTAGAAATGAGCAAGCGGATTCTGCTGCGAAAGGGGCCGTTTCTGGCCCGCTCCGGAGGGATCTCGGCCTTGTTCCCTCAGACGCCTTTCCAACTCTGCGTCTGAGGTTACACGCTTTTTGGCAAGCCTTGTGGGACAGTCAAGTCGGTAATAAGTTGCGTGCTATTAAAGGCACTGTTGAGGAATGGCACTCGGCGTGTCGCCGCAGTCGCCGTGAGGAGGTGGTGTTGGCCCATTTGCGCGTTGCTCACACTCGACTTACTCACTGTTTCCTTTTGCGGGGGCTTGACCCTCCTGAATGTTCTTGGTGTCGACAGCAACTTACGGTCCGGCACTTCCTTGTTGATTGTCACCATCTTGATGGTGTTCGTCGTCGTTTCCATCTTCCGCATGACATTGCGCGTCAATTGGGTGATAAGTCTGTCCTCCTGTCCGGTGTTTTTCAATTTTTGCAGGAGGTACAGATGTATGACAAGATTTAGATTAGGGGTTTGAATAACATCTCTGTAATGTGTGGTGCAGTGGCAACCCGGACCACTGCACTGTGACTAAGGTTGGCGCTAATGACCAAGTTGTCGACGCGCCATTAAGCCTCAATCCCCCCCCCTCTCACCAATGAGATCGATGCAATGAATCTATATAAAATTTTTAGAGCTGAAAATGTAGGTATTAAGAAAGGTCACAGACTTTTGAAAGTTATTTTAGTAGGACTACAATATTCTTGTTTTTGTTCTTGTTAAGACTTTTGATCTCACCTGCATATCAAACCAATGAACTGATTATCAATTTTTGTTGCCTAATTTGTACATAAAAACATTGCCCAAGCACTTTTTGGAGTTGTTTTAATGTTATTACAAATTTGTTGGGGTCATTGAAACTTTTTCCCTCACCTGGCGATAGGTGAATGAACCAATTAATTTTTTTTATAGCTTCAAGTATAGGTTTTAACAAAACTCAGGTTCTTGTTAGGGGGGGGGGGGATTGAGGCTTAATGGCGCGTCGACAACTTGGTCATTAGCGCCAACCTCAGTCACAGTGCAGTGGTCTGGGTTGCCACTGCACCACACATTACAGAGATGTTATTCAAACCCCTAATCTAAATCTTGTCATACATCTGTACCTCCTGCAAAAATTGAAAAACACCGGACAGGAGGACAGACTTATCGCCCAACTGACGCGCAATGTCATGCGGAAGATGGAACCGACGACGAACACCATCAAGATGGCGACAATCAACAAGTAAGTGCCAGACCGTAAGTGGCCGTCGACACCAAGAACATTCAGGAGGGTCAACCCCCCACAAAAGGAAACAGTGAGTAAGTCGGGTGTGACCAATTCGCAAACGGGCCAACACAACTTCCTCACGGCGACTGCGGCGACACGCCGAGTGCCACTCCTCAACAGTGCCTTTAATGGCCCGTAACTTATTACCGTCCTGTCTGTCCCACAAGGTTTGCCAAAAAGCGTGTAACCTCAGACGCAGAGTTGGAAAGGCATCTGAGGGAACAAGGCTGAGATCCCTACCGAGAGGGCCAGAAAGGGCCCCTTTCGCAGCAGAATCAGCTTGTTCATTCCCTGCTATCCCAACATGGCCCGGGATCCAGCAGAAAAGCACGGTTTTCCGCTGGCCAGGCAAGCGGGAAAGCAAAGCTTGGACACGTTGTGTCAAGGGGTTCCGAGGATTGTAATTTGCCAAGGACTCCAGGGCACTCATGGAATCACTAAAGACAATGAAATGAGTGCCCTGAAGGTCAAGGATCCATTCCACCGCCAAACCAAGAGCCAAAAGCTCTGCAGAGAACACAGAATAGCCTGATGGAAGGCGATGGGCAACCGTTACACCCTTACACACACAAGCACACGCCACGCCAACGTCGGACTTCGACCCATCAGTAAACAGGCGCTGATAACCGGCGTACTGAGAACTCAGCCGCCGGAACTCCTGTAAGTACCTTGCTGGTAGAGTGGAACCCTTCGGGAGCGACGCCAGAGCAAAAATGAAACTGCCACCTGGGACAAGCCAAGGGGCAACTGGCATTCTCCCAAGCCTCAAGACGCAGGGCATTTCAAAAGCTATCTCCTGACAGGACTGCTGGAGCCTATCGCGGAAATCACCCTTACCCACCCTGCGTCTACCGACTCGCAAGTCTGGCCCAAAAACCATGGACCAAGCAGGACTGGATGCGGGGGGATGAGGATGAAAAGCCCAGTGGCCAAAATGGGCAAATCGGAATCAAACCCAAAAGGGGATTCAAACCGCCAAACATCCTCTAAGCAGCCACCCCGGGCCCGGTTTGTCTGGATGTCCCTTCACCTCTTTATGACTAGTGCTCGCGACGGGTGTTAAACCTGCCCGCCATACACACCGTAGGCGCACTTGCACACCGTAGTGTTGAGGTTGCTAGTGTTAAAGACGGACCAAAAAACCCTCCGCCATGCAGACCCTTGGCACACTAGCAGACCGTGATCTTGGGTTCCCTTTTAGTCGCCTTCTACGACACGCAGGGGTACGGTGGGCTCATTCTACCCCCAGCCCACAGGGGGCGGTTCTTGTTAGTTATTTTCATATTACTTTCAATTATTGTTGATTTTTTTGGAACTTTTCACCTTATCTCGTGTTATCCAGGGTTAGTACGAGATTAGTCCAGTTATTTCCTGGCTGCTGACTTCATCTATCTATGACCAGGGGGCACCCCCTCAAACTCTTTGGAAGTTTCTCCTCCGGCAACGTTCAGCATAGATATTTATCTGAATGAGTGGTCTAGGCCTGGATTGTCCTGCCTGTCTCGGTTGTTCTTTCCACTTCGCTTGATTCATTCAAAAATCATCAGGACCGTTTTCTTGCTTACGCTTTTTTGGGTGGTTGGCCCTTCGTTTGGTAGCATGTGGAGGAGGGTGAGGGGGAATTTGAGGCACTGAGGGTGTGCTTCTTGGCTTTTGCTTGCTACATCTGGTTTTTCTCTACTATTCTATCTGCTGACGAAACATATAAATTTTCCAACTAGTGTGCTCTCTTAATGCAAAAAAAGCAATAGTACAGTAACTAAGATCACTTTAATACACAGTGTGTTATGTGGATACAAAAAATAATATTCCTATGACAAAAATTCAGATATGATTTTTAGCCTAATGGCAGCAGCAGCCTGATGCATAGAAATTAGAATCAAAATATATAGAAGGATTATTAAGACAACTATTATATAGCTAGCCTTCAGTCTCGTTTAAGTCTGGTCTTATTTATGTTATTTTTCTCTAACATCGTTTATCTCCTTCATCTCAAATCTTGTATACCTAATTAAACTCAAATGCTGTTTATCCATTTAACTCAACTCTCGTAGTATGTCAAATCTTTTTTATGTCTTTAATCTCCATTTTCATTTATCGTTCATCTCAAATCAAAGTTATCAACTTTAGCTCAAAAACTGTTCATTACAAATTTTCCATTGTTAATGTCAAACTGTTCATCTCACATTTCAAATGGTGATTATTTAATTTATCTGAAACATTATTATTTAATTTATATGAAATATCTCAATAAAAAATTAGAAAATTAGTTTTTAAAAAAATTAAGTACATAAATGCGAATTTAAGCCTTCAAAATCTCCAGTGCCTTGAAGAAAGAGATCTAAGAAAAGGACATGTAGGCCAACAGCAGTGCAGAAATATGTGTAAAAGAAAGTCCAGCTTCTTTTTTGGAAAGCGACTTATTAGTGCTACATTGTATTTTATGGGGGGGGAATTGAGGCTTAATGGCACGTCGACAACGTGGTCATTAGCGCCAACCTCAGTCACAGTGCAGTGGTCCGGGTTGCCACTGCACCACACATTACAGAGATATTATTCAAACCCCTAATCTAAATCTTGTCATACATCTGTACCTCCTGCAAAAATTGAAAAACACCGGACAGGAGGACAGACTTATCGCCCAATTGACGCACAATGTCATGCGTAAGATGGAAACGACGACGAAAACCATCAAGATGGCAACAATCAACAAGGAAGTGCCGGACCGTAGGTGGCCGCCGACACCAATAACATTCAGGAGGGTCAACCCCCCGCAAAAGGAAACAGTGAGTAAGTCGAGTGTGACCAATGCGCAAACGGGCCAACACCACCTCCTCACGGCGACTGCGGCGACACGCCGAGTGCCATTCCTCAACAGTGCCTTTAATAGCTCGTAATTTATTGCCGTCCTGCCCATCCCACGAGGCTTGCCAAAAAGCGTGTGACCTCAGACGCAGAGTTGAAAAAGCGTCCGAGGGAACAAGGCTGAGATCCCTTGCGAGAGGGCCAGAAAGGGCCCCTTTTGCTGCAGAATCCGCTTGCTCATTTCTACCTATCCCAACATGGCCCGGGATCAAGCAGAAAAGCACGGTTTTCCGCTGGCCAGGCAAGCGGGCGGTTTTCTGCTGGCCAGGCAAGCGGGAAAGCAGAGCTTGGACACGTTGTGTCAAGGGGTTCCGAGGATTGTAATTCGCCAAGGACTCCAGGGCAGGGTATTTTATGGGCTGAAGTGATACTAATGCTGATTTACTCTTATACATTAATTGCTAGTTTCGTAAATGGTTGCTGGTATAAATTTTCAAATTAAAATTAACAAAATTAACAAATCTGAGGTATTCGGTCAGTTTTTAAAACTACAACCTAAATTTTGAAACATTAAAAAAAAAACATGTGGAATCACAAAACTGAAACACGCTGATAATGCAAAATTTCGTTTTCTTTATGTTCATGCAAGATTAGAATAACTCAAAGACTATAACCTAAAACCTATAACCTAAAACAACAAAAACTAACTCATCACAAAACTTACCATTCTCAATTATAAAGATTTTTAACCTCATTTTAAATATTAAAATAGAGTTAGAAATAACTACAATTTTCTAGTAGGCAATTTCATAAGTTAATCCATCGGAAAACAAAAGAAATTCGTACGACATTAAAATTCGGATTAGACACAGTCAGTACCATTAGTATTCACTCTGTAGTTATTAATTACAAAATGGAATTAACCAAGTAAGGAATTCGACTTGAAAATTCATAAACATGACTCAGCTTAATGATGATCATACAGTCCTTCAGTTTGAATTTTTATTTAATATTTCATTTACTTTTTTGCACAGTCATGGTGAAACACTCGAGTATTTTGGAATCCCTGTTAAAAAGAGGATTCTAGGATGGAATATCTTGTTCGGCAAGAGTAGGAATGTGTACATTATATACATATAATATAACCGCTGCATATCTAGTGGTTACTTTTAACTAAGGCTGTAGCGATACCGAGGTGCCGAGCCGATTCTCGCCTGGCAGAGCATGATCGGCAATATCGTTATACCGAGCAATTACGTCTATTTAACCGAGCCAAGCACCACGGCTTGCATCTAGTCTTGGCGCGAGATCTTACGACCAGTGGACCTTGAACACGAGCTTCATTTTGGTGGATTCTATTTGATGATTATGATCAATGCATGGTTCCTGCTGCACGAATGTTGAAGGACTACAACAAATTCAATATATTAATTCGTGCAGATTAACTACTTTTTTTCTTATTCTTTTTCGGACATTCGCTTTCATATTACGCTTGGTAATGGCACCAGTGCATTATAGCGGAAGGCTGTTCTTTAGGAATAACATGCACATGGTTGCCGGTCTAGAACCACTGGAAGTATTGTTACATCGTTACACTCATCTCTGAAACCTAAAAAAAAGTTAACAAACACGTCTTCATCAAGAAAAACCTTAGAGTTTTAGTGTAAACAGCACTAATTTAATTGTTTTGAATGGTCAATTATTAAAATTTATAAAAGCCTAAAAGTAAGTTACCTCATAGTAAAATTACT
The DNA here is from genome assembly GCA_023313725.1 of Lithobius niger. NCBI lineage: Eukaryota > Metazoa > Arthropoda > Chilopoda > Lithobiomorpha > Lithobiidae > Lithobius > Lithobius niger. Next base: position 5,344 of record JAHWFP010072399.1, on the reverse strand, counting down.
TTTGTTATGATAATGGTTGTTAACACAGGCTTATTAATGCAAGGTTGTTAATGCAGGCCATACCAGATTATGTCAATACCTCATCAATTACAGTGCACGAAACTAATAGTAGCCTATGGTTGTTGTTATGCCAGGCTATTTTAGTGAAAATAATTGTTCTAACTAGAAGCCTGCTGGGCATTTAGCGAGTGCTGTTTAAGGGATACTGCCAGTATGAAAATGTGAAAATCTGCCAGTGGTAAAATAAAAGGGGAAAAATTGTAAAAAAAACACGAGTGTGGTTTGAAAAATAAGGCAAAACGCACTATCGAAGTATAAAACAATCAAATTATCCGTCTTCATTTTGGGTCCGGAATTAGGTAGGCATGTCTGTTATTAGAACACACAAAAAATTGATAGGTTTATTACCGGAATTGCTGTGAATTCGCTTTCCCTCTCTTAAGTGAATTACAGAGAAATTACAATGGTTACTGGAAAAGGAAAAAAATGTATTAAAGAATTGTGAAACTGGTTTGTATATGCAAACGAAGAAATAGTGATAAAAAATGAAAAGTAGGTATGTGAAAAAAAATGAAAAGTTGGAATGTGAGAAAATGTGAAAAAAAATCTGGTACTCCCGGCACCACCCTGTGATAAATAAAGGTGCTCGGTTCTGCTCGGGTCAGTGATCGGCTTGGTTATGCTCGGTGTACTAGGCATTTTTTGAGCGCTCGGCTTGGTACCGGCTCGGCAGGAAAAAATGTGCTCGTTACAGCCTTACAACCAATACGCAACTGCTATAGATTTTTGGACAACAGCTCCAATACGATTTAAAAACGCGACATTTTACTCTACAATAACGCCGAAGTCTTGCATGGTAGAAATAGGAGTAACTGGAATATTTCCTAGCCTATACTGCACAATAGGATTATTCCCAATGATATGCATATTGCATTGCCATACTTTCTGTATACGTTTCTACGGCTCCTGTTGGATTAGTGTAGTTAATAGCATCGTCAATAGACGCCTAATCACTTGAAACATTCTTTTGTGGTGTGACTTCTGTGGCCATTTTGGTTTTATCAGCATACTTAGATTTAATAATTTATGGTTTACTGCAGAAATTAGAGATGAATACAGAGAAAAGAACCAGAGGGAAAAAATGAACTCTAGGGCATTCCATCAGTGTTGGTTTGAAGTAGCTAAACCTGACATGAAACCATGTTGCACTTTTAAAACAGATTATACTGTAAGTTTCTAAATATCAAACGACATGACTGTTTAAGATTCTTTCAAATACTAGTTTAGATACGGGTGACATCAAACCAATTGGGTGGTAATTTTTATAATGCTATCTTTTCTGACAATAGGAGAAATTAAAGCCTGATGCCACACTTAGGAACATATAATCCAATGGATTCTTATTGAACAAAATTAGTAAGACAGGCTTAATAATTTCTTATAAGTAGTATTAAAGCATTTCCCAGGAAACAGATCAGGACTAGACCCTGCCTCACCATTAAATCTGGTAAATGGCTCTTTAACATTTGGCGATGCAACAGCATGAGGAGGGTATGCATGAATCAATACCATTCTCAACAACATCAACCTTAGAAAATTGGTTACAAAGCACTTTATATTTTCACTAGTTTTATGTCTACATGACTCGCTACTAAAATGGTAATTTGTACAAAGGCGGCGTATTACTATTTTTAGTACATTATTAAAAAAACATGACTACAGCAAATTTTAGCATGTTGTGCAATATGAATTTCAAAATCTAATTTCTTTTTCTTACAATCATTAACAATTTTCTTGATTAAACTTTAAGTACTCTTGCAGAACTACAGGATGACCCATAAAACCTTCTTCAGTTTTATCATACTTGCAAGCTGACGGCTAACGAATGCATAGTAATTACAATTTTCAGGTACAAATTCAACTTTGCACTGCACAAGACGGAAATATATGTATATGCATAGTGTTTATCACTGCACTTTATTGCTAGGCTAAAGCCGTTAATCATGTATTTTGTAATAACTTTATGATTTTTAACGGAAATGTTCCTGTCAGTGCACTTGCAACTAATTGTGTCGCAACGTGTAGTAATGTTAATTTCTGACCTTGAAACTTTGAGTTTCAGTAGCGTGCACAGACCCACGAGAGAAAGGGTAACTTTTAATAAATTGGCACAGAAAGTTTTAGTGTACACTTTTACGGGAAGCTTTTCTTTTCTCTCTCTATCTTTTTGCGTTTTCTTTCCCTTATTCAGCTTAATTTGCCTTTTTTGCCATTGCAGGTTTTTTGTGCCTTTTTTATGCCTTTAGGTCCTTTCTGAGGCAACGCCCGATCAGCAAATGTCGGAGCAAAATCGCCATTTTTTTTTATAAAAAGGACATTTTAGGAAAAGGGTAGGAGCAAGCCCCTGCCACGCCCTGTGCACGCCACTGTTGAACCTCCTGAATGTCATTGAAGTTACCGGCCATTTACGTTTCGTCATGTGCCTGGTGGAACGTGTCCATCTTTCCTACTTTCACAGCTCTTAGCGCATCAAGGTGATGAGTCGGTCCTCTTGTCCAGGGTTTTAAATTTTTGCTGGAGGCACACATGCATGACAATATCAAGCCTCAGTATACATGCACACATGCATGACAATATGTAAGCCTCAGCATGAACTTCCATGTTAAACGTCAAACTTTGAACTCCTATAGTCTCACCCAGAATTGACACAGACCAACGAAATTCGGTATTTAGGATCGTGTCGTAACTATTTCACCATATTAGAAATTTTAATGACAACAATCAAACCGTTCGGCGTCCACAGCATGAATATTTCTTGTTGTTGTTGTTGTTGGGACTCTTTGCCCTCACTTGGAGACCGAACCAAGGAACCGATTTTCAAGTTCTATAGCTTAAAACGTAGGTCTGGACAAGGCCTAGGGCCTTTCGTAGGCTATTTTAACGTAACTACAATATTCTTGACACGGAAAGCCAAATGCGCTAAAACTTTTGCTCTCACCTAGAGATCGAACCAATGAATCGATTTTCAATTTGTATAGCGTAAAATGTAGGTATTAACACCGACCAGAGCCTTTTTAACCAGATTTTGATGTGACTGCAGTATACGCGTCGGCAGAGCAATTATTATTGCAGAGCACTGGGCAGAAATCATTAATGTTGCTGTTGGGACTCTTTGTCCTCACCT